>CM062290.1:427866594-428067186 GCA_031216915.1 Pictodentalium vernedei | reverse complement strand
GGGATAGTTAGTTGGGAAGAATTTAAAGGCCTGGGCCACAAGTACAACCAAAAGATATTGCAGCAAACGAGGAGATTAACCCTTTACCTAACATGTTCAAAAAAGCAGACGACACTTGCAAAAAAAGATTCATGAATAACTAATTTTCTTCATTTTTTGTCTCAAAAACATAGGTTATGACCCCTCATTGGAACGAGCTCGACGAGTTCGTTCCAATGAGGGATCATAACCTATGTTTTTTGAGACAAAAAAAAATTAAAAAATAATGAAAATTATTTGGCGATTTTTGAGAATAGCGCTGGCCGTTTTTGGCCGTTACGTTATGTAAAGGGTTATGAGTATCGAGAGTTGCAGAATATGCGCCACATTTCCAATGAGATTTAGACTTGCATTATTATATTTTCTAACAATGAAATTCCCATTTGGTATCCAGTATCCCCCAGTTGGTGATTAAGCCTTGAATTTTGAAACACTGTAGAATCTCAGAAACTGTTTGTGCTTGAGCAGTTATTTGCAATCAAGTCTTGGCTACATTTTCATACATAGGCAGCCAAGAGTTGCCTAGAAATCGCTGCTTCCGCGATAATGTGTCCAACAGGTTTGAAAGTTCTAAAAGCCAGTAGACAGTCACAACAGATATTTGCTCCGAGACAACAAAGTTTCAGCACATGGCGCTGCCCCGTCACCCCCCCCCCCCCAAAAAAAAAGTACAGAGCTCCCCCCCCCCCTACACCCGAATGATATCTTTTTCATTGGTGGGTGGGTGGAGCTTGTAGGGAGCAGGGGGAGCAGAGGGGCAGGAAATTGTAGGTCGTATACGCATATCGCGATATTTGAGGTCTTGTGTTAGGGTAAGGTATTGAGGCGGTGTCCCTCTCGCATTTTTGTAGCCGAGGGTTGCATTTTTTTTCCAAAAAAAAGTTATGGGGACATTCTGAGGCGCGAAAGAATGTATATTTTCACCACGTGTGGTATGTCATCTGTAATTTCATCAGTTGATGTCCGGTGCAGATGGTTGAATTCAGGATTTTGGTGGGGCGGGCTTTCCAGCCCCCCCCCCCCCCTCTCCCATCGCGTCTCCACTGCTCCAATAAAGGCCTGCTAATACACTCGCAGATTCGCTCTTAGATCCTGAATTTAGCAATTTTTCACTCGGGAAGGACCCCCACCCCATAACAGCTTTCCATATTTCATGCTTGACCCCCCCCCCCCCCCACACCCCCTAAAAAAAACAAAATGGCTTGGCACCCCCTTCCTTTGATTCCTGGCTACATGCCTGCAATAAACTATACAAAGTGTTGGATTAAGCATTTAATGGTTGAATCTATGGGAAGCCATTGCAAAATGGACATTATTTTGCTGACAGAAAAGTAATCAGGCTGTGATATAGAGATTGATAAAACCAAATTCTTCAGATTCCGTCTGTACAGTGGTCTGTATCGATGAAATGTAAGTCTACCCCTTCTCACAACTTCCGAAATCAACTATGGGTAGTGGAGAAGCCAGGGCGTTGGGCTAGGGGCCTTGGCCCATACAATTTTCGCTGTCCTGTCCTTCAAACCATTGGCCCAATGCATCTTTCACGTAACATACAGATTCATTTATATTTATTTATTTATTTATTGGTGTTTTTAAGGTCACATACTTATGCACAATCACTAATCATGACCGTGACAGTTTTACGGGTGGAAGAAGCCGGAATACCCGGAGAGAACCACCTACCAACGACGAGCTGCTGTCAGCTCCCCAACATCGTAACTTCGCACTGCAGCACAGGCAGGGTTTGATTGGTTTAAGACATGCGCACCATTGACGTGCAGTACGCCTTAGTACACTGCGTCATCGTGATCCCATGTGGACAGTGGGGGTTAAGTGCCTTGCCCAAGGACACAGTACGGGTGTCCGAATCGATCGCTCAGACGGTCACCCATCCGAGGACTAACCGGGCTCGACGTTGCTTAACTTCGGTGATCTGACGAGAACCGGTTACCGCAACGCCACCGCGCCCCCATACAGATTCATAAAATCGTCTCTAATATGGATACACACGCTATAAATACCTCAGATTCACTTTCAGATCATTGAATTTTGAAAAACTGTCTTGAGAGTGGGAGGCCTAGGAAGTTTGAAATAGGACCCTGCTATCGTCGTTACTAGTTAAGACCGGTGGAGCCACACCCCCCCCCCCCCCCCCACCTCCCCAGTGGCCTTGAAATGTCATATTTGCCCCCAACCGAAAAAACTGGCTGAGGTACCCCATCATATAGAATCCAGGTTGTGCGCCTGACTATGAGGCTTCAATTCTGATTTAGTAAGGCCAGTGGAACATTTATGTTAAAAATGGAATGGGCACTGGCCCCATTCTCAATATATTTTGGAGGCAGAGGTCTCGGGGGGGGGGGGGCACAGAGGCCACTTGCCCTCCATTTTTTTCCACAGACATGTTGCGGGGTTACCTTATTAATGATTTAAAAAGGGCGCACGCAAACGTGTCAATATAGGCCTGCAGGCATTCTTGTAATATAAGCCTATTATTTGCAAACCCAAGCAACATTTGGCAAAAGAATCCCACCTTCGGTCGCTTTGGTCTGTTTCTTTTACTTCATCCATCTTCCAACCCGAAGGCGAGATTGAAGTAGAAGAAATTGGCAGGACAGTGATCACACCGGGGCATGTTCATCTGAACGAGAGACTACAGTATTATTACTTATTGTATTAATTATTGTACTAATTAACAAGTCGTATCTCTTGTCTACCTCGACGCTGCAGAGGACGCTACATAGGTAGGCCTATCAGTGATGAATTCTTCACCTGACAAGTTTGTATAACACGCGAATATAGGCCGCAGGAACTGGCGATGGGTTTTCGGTCCGTGGGGGTTGGTTCACGGACTGGCGGCTCATCGGTCCTTTTTGAACTTTATGTTCGGGGGTTGAAATGCCGCCTTCTGCATAAGTAGCGTTTCTCTCACAAACTGTTTACTATCCACAATAGCATCTTTTCAAAAAGAGGTTCCATCACTAAACCTAATGAGCCAACAACACTAGTTTACCTTGCTGTCATGAATATTCTTTTCGCCAAAGGCAGGAAGACAGCCTTTTAGGTTATGTCATTTCCTTGCAAGCGTATTCATCGTAAACCTTATTGTTATCTTGTATATTTATATGCTGCAAAATAAAATCAATCAATCAATATGTTGTACAGTACATTTGCTGATAATGGGGCCTACTATTGCAATTCTTCTTCCACTGAGCCGAACTATGGTAGCCTTGAAATGTTGTGCCCCTCCACTTTAACCCTTTACCCAACGTAACGGCTAAACCGGCCAGCGCTATTCACAAAAGTCGCCAATTAATTTTCATTATTTTTTTTATTTCTTGTCTCAAAAACATAGGTCATGACCCCTCTTTGGAACGAGCTCGTCGAGCTCGTTCCAAAGAGGGGTCATAACCTATGTTTTTGAGATAAAAAATGAAAAAAAATAGTTATTCAAGATTTTTTTTTTTGCAAGTGTCGTCTGCTTTCCATGTTAGGTAAAGGGTTAACGAACTTCCGCTGCCTCTGGGAACGTCTTTGGTTGTGGAAAAGACACTGAGAAGGGATAAATTTTGATGCATTTCAATTCTCGTCAACAAATGTGTAGCCATCCCGTCGTGGACCTCTTACCAAATCTGAATATTATGCACATTTGTCCTTGAGCAAACTGGGTCAAAAATGACGTATTTTCCAAGTGCGTTTGACAGATGGCGCAACAAATCCACGTGCTGGCGACTTTGAAAACAAACATAACAATATGAAGAAAATAAATCGGGAGAAATAGCCTTCTGAAGCCACGTTGCTTCCACTAAACAGGTAAAATTTTATGTATTGATTTTGTAATTATAATTTCTATGTTCATAAACGCGCTTATTTTACTGTTGTTCATTGTTGTTACTGATGCCTTGCCAAATTTGTTTTGGGTAAATACAACTCCAAATGTTTTGTCTGATGTCACCTTAATTTTCCTTGACATCGATGCTCGTGCCTGTCATTTGGTGCCTTGAAAAAAAAACCCTTGGATCGAACAGCCTGATCGAATCAAAATTTTCAGTTTACCTACCCATATTCCCATAACCAGGGGCGGTGGGAGGTGGCTGGATCGGACGATGGATGGTCGTAAGTATGACGGGGCGACCATGGTTGGGTCCCGTCGTACGAAAATGTTAAATTCCAGGGTCTCCAAATCCCCATTTCCTTGCATCTGAGCGGATATTTTGAGATTTTTCAGGAGATGTACTTGAAAGATTTCACACTTTGAGAGCCGTTAAAAAAACGTCGGTAAAGCATACAGGTGAGGTCTATTTATCGAACGTCGTAACGACCGAAGTTGATAAAACAGACCTCGCCTGTATCAGTTATACTGTCCTGTGGATTATATTGTCTTGGGGTGGATTTGGTACTTGTATGTCTGTAGCTTGTAAGATTACGATCAATTTCAGTCAACAGATTTTTTAACAGACTGCATACATTTTAGCGTTTGCTGCCACTTACTGCAAAAAATGATCCGAAATCAATCGAAACTGAACCAGTACGAGAGAAACATAGCTGGCGAAAATATGAGGGAGGCTCTGGGTCCGCCCCTTGTTTCACCAGTCATTGGTTGTGTTAAAATATATGCATACAAAAAAAAAAATGGCCCGGCAAGAAAGTCCTCCCGGTTCCGCGGCCCCTGATAACGACCGCATCCCTCAAGCAGTTTTTACGGAAATCGTCATTCAAATTTCCTCTTTTTTTCAATTTTTAATTACAAAACGCAGCTTACGACCCTTTAATAAAATTAAATTATTGAAACACGCTCGTCGAGCTTATTCATTGAAGGGCCCCAGTGGCAGCCCAAGACTGGCAAGAGCGTCTCCCCCCCCCCCCCCCATACTTATGCAAAGGGCCCCATATATCCCGAAGGCATATCCGAAAGCCTGAGGTGATGCTGGTTATAGGAGGGGATGTCCCCTCCTATGGGACGTATGGGTCCGGGGCAGTGGCAGAGCTTTGGGGTGTTGTTTAGGAGGTCCAGTCGCCCCTCTCAAATCCCCCCCCCCCCCCCCCAATTCAAAACCAATTTCAGCTATATTCACCCATCAATTACATGTTACACCCGTGTTGAGGGAAGAACAGTGATACACTATTTGGTGTTGGGAACGTTCATTATAGTTCGTTCGCAAATGAAGTACAATCACGACTCCAATGTCAATATGAGCTATTGTCATGTATGTGTAAATGGTTTGTACACCCCTTCATCTGTCCTAGCGTCCCTTCGAAATTATTTTTGTTCGCGTTCGATAACTTGAGTAATGAACGGATCTTCTTCGCATTTGATATGTAGGCCTAAGTCATTTATAAGGAAGATTAAGTGAAAATACTACTGGCATGCCTGATATTTGGAGACAGTCACTGACACCATATCTGACATTTGGAGGTACGGTATTTCATGAAACTTCAAACAATCACCAATCATTTTGCCCAAGTAATATCTGTTTGAAAATCGTGAGAACGATAAAAGCTTTAGCATGTCTGTCCACAAACACAATTTCCATGCCCTCCTACCACAGATAATAACCTCCAGTTGGAAGCAAATTGTACCCTAAAACCACTCTCGGAAAACCAGATTTTTCAAAATTTTCCCGGGGGAGGGCCCCCTATCTAATGACTCTCTCGCGGAGATCAAGCCCTCCGGGCCCCGAGACATGTCTATGGCATGTCACACACCGTGCCCCCCTAAATATTGTCCAGACCATCCTATTCCAGAATCCTAGCCCTGCCAATGATCCAGGGGCCTCCCCCGGGAAAAGTCAGTGCCCTGAGAGCGAATCTGGGGGCTTTTTGGCTTCAAATTCAAAACTTGAATATATAGACCAACGTTACTCAGAACGTGCCGTGTGGTTTGTAAGTGAAGCTAGGCACACATGTTTGCGGTTGCCGCAATAAATCTAGGCGCAGGCATTGGACGTTTGGATAATAAAAAATACGCCCAAAATCAAATATATAAGGCCATTATGAAATATTACCTATTATATATATAAATAAAAGAAAGGTGTGCAACGAACTTCTCTCGAAGTTTAACACTCAATTAGGTAATGCCTATTTTTCTTATGTACGAAAGGTTTCCAATCAGTTTCAAGGCTCCAATGAATGTATAATATATTTATCTTCACGTGTGCATGTGTTTTATTTATCATTCACTCCTCGTACAATCAAACCACTTCATTTGTCGGGAATTTCAGGTCAGATTTGAACTTGTCTCCATCCATTCTACACTGACATACGCCATAGTCCACCGCAGTTAATAAAGTGTTTGCAGTACGAGGTGGAAAGAAACATTGATAATTAAAGTCATATTAAATTTTTTCCTTGTAATATCTTTCAATATTTTTTAGTCGCGCTGAGGGTATATTTGTAATTTTTATACTTATCTCCCAAATTGTCAGTGCGATTTCGTCGATTCATCGAGAATACTCAATAATTAAAAAGGACCAGTAAAGGGACCTCTCGTTGTATTTCGTCCGCTCGGGACATTTGGATTGTGGAAGCGCAACGTTTGGAACGGTGTCCAAGACGAGAAGCCTTTCGAGAGTGTTTGTCGGTCTTATTGGCAAAAGAAAAAAGATGGAACTTGAAGAGTATCAAGATGTTGGCTCATTATTGTTGTAGTAGACCTACTAGTCCCACCTCAACACACCATAAAATCACAACACTCCTAAAATATATACGAAGTTAGCCACGCCTACAACCCTAGACTAAAATTGTCCTTTTATCGTGTACTACAAATAATAATAATACTTGAAAGATCAAGATAGTTTCTTTTGCTTCAATAAATTCTTTAATATTATCCTTCCAGAAAATGAGTTTACCATTGGGTGACGGAAAACAGTGAGGGACTGTCGTTCAGGCATGTCCACCCGAACGTTCGTTGGGGAAGACGAGTAGTAGGAGAGCGATGGATCGGGCCCGGTTGGGGGAGGGAATGGGGGAGGGGAAGTGACGTCATGTCACCTGACCTGGTGGCGCCATGTTTGATTGTCATGGTAGCCCGCGTGAGCGGCCATCTTGTGATGTTATCCCCATAGTGATACGTGGTGTTAGTGCTTATGCGCAGCGCACGTCGACGGCGTTGTTAGGGTGATACGTCCATTTTATATACTGGAGGCCGCCATCTTGGTTTCTATGGTAGCACGTGGTTGCTATATTACCCAATGGCTTATAATAGGACAGGGGTATGTTCGGAGGGTATGTTCGATTGAATCGGAGTATCACTCATTACCCAAATAAACCCGACAAGCCCTCCAAATCCCCCAAAACGGATTCCCCATTTTATCGGCTAAGCACGTAGTGCTATGGTACCGAGGGGTACCGTGGGTGAGCTCGATTGAATAAGAGTATACTCCAGTAGAGTAGAAGAGCCTATCAACTGGAACAGCTTTGCTTATTGTTACTATATTTAGCAATTTCTGGTCTATTCTTGTTAGGTCTGACCTTATTCTGAGTACTCTTGTTGTTTCATTTATCTAGATTACCCAATCAGTTCACTCTACTGGCGGGCGCTAACTAACCAATCAGATTGCTTGATTTCCCGTAATCTCTATGCAGTTATCTCCCCTTATTACAACGAAGTCCTATCCGATTCTCACCACCTCTACATCCAATGGCCATATCCCATGGAATCCCATTTTTGGAAAACTCCCGTGGCTATTGAATCCCTTTTTTGTCGCATGAGGCCACGAGAAAGCCCTCAATGAGGCCTCATTTACTATCACTCTTAGCCTCATTTCTTTTGAGGTCATGAGGGCTATGAAAAAATCCCTCATTGAGGCCTTATTTACTATCCCTCATAGCCTCATTTTCTTTTGAGGCATGAGGGCCATGAAAACATCACTCAGTGAAGCCTCATATACTCTCCCCTCACAGCCTCATTTTCTTTTGAGGTCATGAGGGCCATGAAAAAATCCCTCAATGAGGTATAATTTACTATCCCTCTTAGCCTCATCTCGGTATTTAACCGCCATATTCCATGGAATCCCATTTTGGGGGAAACGCCTGTGGCTTTGGAATCCTTTTTTTTGTCGTATGAGGCCATGAGGGCAATGAGAAAGCCCCTCAATGAAGCCTCATTTACTATCCCTCATAGCCTCATTTTCTTTTGAGGGCAGGAGGGCCACGACAAAGCTCCCAATGAGGCCTCGTTTACTATCCCTCATATCCTCATTTTATTTTGAGGGCATGAGGGCCATGAAAAAAGCCCACAATGAGTCCTCATTTACTATCCCCCTTAGCCTCATTTCGGTATTTGAGGATACCTATGGCCTGGTATTGTATTATTTGTGGATACCTATCAGGGGTACCTTTTGGAGAATCCCTTTTTGTGGTATTGTATTATTTGTGGATACCTATCAGAGGTACCTTTTGGAGAATCCCTTTTTATCGTATCAGGTCATGAGGGCCATGAGTAATCCCTCAGTGAAGTCTAATGTAGTCTTACCAACAGCTTCCATCTTGTCTCCAAAGCTCCAAGGCCACTACTGGTCTTTGGTCTATCTGTCCTATCATTAACGTCTGCAGCAGTCTTGTTCCGTTGCGGCCTTGTACCAGTACTATTGACTAAACTATCATCCATTAACTGGTCGAGTGCTAAATTATTTTTGGCCATCAAATCTTGTACGCATGTCTTTGCCTGGTAATAACAGTTGATGGGAGAGTGCCTATGGCTACTCTTAAATTGTAACAAGGCAAACCCTTACAGACTAAATAATATCACTTCAAAGATAATACAAAGCACATGCACTGAATATGAGCCTTCAAGCTGTGACACCGGCACTTCAGAATAAAGCCCAAATATGGGCTTCCAGCACACTACCAGTTAATATTGACTTGCATCTCTATTTCCTAGCTATACCTTCGCTCGGCCTTCTAAATGTTCAATCAGATTTCCTCTGTATACATACAAACGGGCTAAATAAGGCATTCCGTAATCGAGATTCGTAGCCGATTCCGTAAAGTTATTATTTATTTATTGGTGTTTAAGGTAACATACTTATGCACAATGGCTAATCATGACCGTGACAGTTTTACGAGTGGAGGAAGCCGGAGTACCCGGAGAGAACCACCGAGCAACGACGATCAGCTGCCGGTTCCCCAACATCGTAACTCCGCACTGCAGGACAGGCAGGGTTAGATTGGTTGAAGACATGCAAACCATCGACGTGCAGTACGCCGTAGTACACGGCATCACGGCGTCATCGTGCCCCCATGCGGACAATCGGGGTTAAATGCCTTGCCCAAGGTCACAACGCGGGAGTCCGAATCGATCGCTCAGACGGTCACCCATCCAAGGACTAACCGGGCTCGACGTTGCTTAACTTCGGTGATCTGACGAGAAACGGTTACCGCAACGCCACCGCGCCCCCTATCCGTCAGGTTGGACTCCGTGTTTTAACATTTTAACATTTGAGGGTACTTCCCTTCCCTATTGGAAGAATTCAGTTCAATGGGCGTTAATACCTTCATTGGGGTTATAGTTCTAAAATAAAGTTCATTCAGTCCAGAATAGATAATCACTTTACCCACCGTAACGGCCAAAACCGGCCAGCGCTATTCTCAAAAATCGCCAATTAATTTTCATTATTTGTTTATTTTTTGTCTCAAAAACATATGTTATGACCCCTCGTTGGAACGAGCTCGTCGAGCTCGTTCCAACGAGGGGTCATAACCTATGTTTTTGAAACAAAAAATGAAAAAAATAGGTATTCAAGAATATTTTTTGCAAGTGTCGTCTGGTTTCCATCTTAGGTAAAGGGTTAACAAGTGTTTTAATTATATATATTATACATATAGTTCATTCAGATCAAGATAGTTCAAAAGGGATAAACGCTGTGTTATATTTTCATTAGGGTTAGAGTTCATTCAAACAGTTAAAGGGGAGCGCGGTAGCTCAGTAGGTAGAGGTGCAGGCTGCAAGCCGAGAGGTCCTCGCTTCGAATCCCACCTGCGGCAACCGCGTTGTGTCCAAAACACTTTGGGCAAGACCCTTCATCTCCATTGCCCGCCTGGGGGCACGGTGGCGTTGTGTACTAAGGCGTACTGCACGTCGATGGTACACTTGTCTTCAACCAATGCTAAACCTGCTTGTGTGGGGTTGGTATGTTGGGGAGCTGACAGTTGCTCGCCGTTGCTCGGTGGTTCTCTCCGGGTGCTCCGGCTTTCTCCACCCGTAAAACGGTCACAGTCATGATTAGCCATTGTGCATAAATATGTGACCTTAAACACCAATAAATAAATAAATAACAGTTCAAAGGGGTTAACACTGTGTTATATTAGGGGTTATAGTTAAAAACAACTTTGTTGGGTTCAATCGCTTAAACTTTTGTTCAGTTCAAGATGGTTACCATTGGGTTATATTTAGGGGTTACAGACCTGGCATTTTCAGGAGAGCGATTTATTCGATCGCCTACTACTCGCCTTAAAAAAAATTAAGGAGGGCGAAAACTAGCTCGCTTGGCCTTAGAAAATAAAACGCCACATCTTTTCAGATCTCTGCTATGTTAGTGCTCTCTGTAAGACGGTCACACTGCCCCTCCCACACCTCCGGGCCTTGTTGAGGCCCGGAGGTGTGGGAGGGCAGTGTAGCCGTCTCACAGACACTACCTTGTTAGCAACACTAAATAAAATGTACAAAGCTCACAAGGCAGAATTCATTAATTGTAAAACTTCATTTTGCCACTTTTAGCTCTTGTAAGCTTGAGGAAAGTTAATCGCTCCCCAGGCCATGCGAGGTGAGCGATGTTTAGCCCTCCTGCATTTTTAAGAATGCCAAGTCTGGGGTGATAGTTCAACACTTTGTTCCCTTTGTTATGTTGACTTTGATCAGTTCGGTCTTCCTTCCCTTTGTTATGTTCACTTCGATCTCGGTTGTGCTCGATCTTCGTTCACTGCGACTTCAGTTGTTTCCATCAAGTCCATCTTGTTTTCTCTTTGTTATGTTCACTTCGATCTTGGTAATGTTGGATCTTCGTTCACTTCTGTACATTCGTCGTTTAGTGGTGGTTGGTTGTCAGCAGTGGCGTAGGGGATGGGCCCGCAGTGCCCGCATTGAGGGGGGGGGGGGCGTCTTGAAGGACGTCCCAACGCTGGAAGAAAGAGGGAAAGGGAGAGAGAGAGAGCGAGACTGTGTACCAAATTCACATAATTTCAAACTCTCAATTCCACACGACGTACTCTTTGTAGTCTATGTATTATTCTTTTAACCATTTACCTAACGTAACGGCCAAAACCAGCCAGCGCTATTCTCAAACATCGGCAATTAATTTTCATTATTTTTTTAAATTTTTTGTCTCAAAAACATAGGTTATGACCCCTCGTTGGAACGAGCTCGTTCCAACGAGGGGTCATAACCTATGTTTTTGAGACAAAAAATTAAAAAAAAATAATTATTCAAGAATTATTTTTGCAAGTGTCGTCTGCTTTTCAGGTTAGGTAAAGGGTTAAGTGAACGTTGTAACTGATAGGGTTGAGAAATGAACTATATACATACATGGTGCCTCTCAAGTTACATATGTTGGGCGTGCATGTGTGTATCGATGGATGGTGGGGTGAAACTTAAAACATGTAATGAAAAAATCTACAGAGTCGTACTTTTAGAATCGATTCTATAGGCTATACCTTCATTTAATTTATGGCGTATGTACTACGTGAAATCCTGTATGCTGTGCACGATAACAACACTAAATTTGCTCCCGTTTTAAAGGCAACCACCATTATGAAAGGGCCCCCGTATCTATCTCGTGTGTGTGTGTGTGTGGGGGGGGGGGGGGGTTCAAGATTTTCCGCTACGCCACTGGTTGTCAGTTGTATCCGTTCGGGTTCTTGCAATTATAATTTGGCTGTTATCAATCCCTTTCCATACCCTCGAGTGATAAAAACTGGCCGTGGGGTTCAAATTCGAGGGTAGCGTTTTTTTTTTACGAGGTCCCATTGCTGGGAACCTTCATAGCATTCTGATTATATTCCTGTTCACACAAAACATACATTTTCTGAATGCCGATATCACCCCTGAAGGCCTATATTGGCTCATTTTTCGTAAGAATGAGGGAGAGAGGGATCAATAAATTGACATTAATTCACAATGAAGAACTTCATGCAGAATTTCCGAGAGCGAGGACGGGTCCGGACAATATCTAGAACGGGCGTTACGGTCTCAGTGAGCGCCGAAGTCACGAAGCGATAACGTGGGTGGTGGAAGGGGAGTGGGGTATGGGGGTCCTCCCCCCATAATTTTTTTTTAGATTACTGCTAGGAGAAGCATTCTCCTACATTTGTTTGACAATGTTTACTCAATTATTTCCTTACAGTCTGTGTAATTTATTTCCAGTATTTATGTGTGTATGGTTTCAATTTTATGTACAACGAGTTGTTGTTGGGGGGGGGGGGGGGGGGGGGTTACTGTAATCATCCTGTCCGTCAGTCCGTAGACATAATTTTGTCCAGAGTTTTTCTCACATGTTTATGAACAGCAGGGCTTATATTTCGACGAGAATCCGAGAATCGATTCGCACAAAGATTCGCGCAATAAAACCGTCGAGAATCGATGTAGATTCTCGCTGCACCTCTGCTAGGATTCGCATGAAAAAAAGTTGAGCCAATTTAACCCTTTAACTAACACAGTGGCAACAAATTAACCAATAGAAGGCTAACATGATCTGAAATATCCTGACACTTTGTCAATAAAACCTTACAAATATGGCTGTCATTGGAACCGGCTCATTGAGCCGGTTCCAACGACAGCCATATTTGTAAGATTTTATTGGTAAATATTGTTCATTTAATTATTTTATCATTTATTTATTATTTATTGTTTAAAAATTATCAAACTTAGTTTTAAAAATTAAAAAACTGTGTTGGGTAAAAGGTTAACATGTGCTATCAGTATACAACAGTGGTTCAACCATGGTGGCGTCATGGGATCCTGGGACACTCATAGTAGGTATGGATTCTCGCAACCACTTTCACGAGAATCCAAATGGATTCTCACAGATTTTGACGAAATATAAGCCCTGAACAGGGCTGTTTTAAAAAAAGGAATTTTGATATCGTCTGCGTCGGGTAAAGAGTCATTCGAACTGCATCATCAAGGCATGCCGATTTGTTCCGACTGTGAAGGATCAACTCCCGATTATGGTTCATGTATATAGGTATGTTCAGATATCTGAACAGTCTTTCGATATACCGGCATTCAGTTTCAAATACCGTGCAGCCCTAGCAGTAGCCCCCCTCCCTCCTCCCCTCCTCTGTACCCTCACGGCGGCAGTGACTGCATGGTGTACAAATTGTACGCCGGGCAGTTTTCTATTGCAAAGATTGACACTTGACAGGCCCGTTACTGTTGCCATCTCACTCTCTTTTTGAGAGTTGCATATCATATTGTTAATGACAGGCCTGGCAATCTTGAAAATCAAGAAGTGCAAAACAGATGCCCTCCTCAGATTGCTTGGGAGTGCAATTGCACCTGAAATTTTCAATGCAAAAGTTTTATGCTATTTTGGTTATATTCATTTCAATGTATTAATATTGTGACCGAAAATGTGTACTACATTCAGCTGCATAGTGGAAAAATTGGCACACACATCTCATTATTCAAAATGTTACAATCAGTTCTTATATGACTGTCTTCTACACTCAAAATGTATCGAAATGCGGCACAGAATGGGTCATGAATTATTGCGAATCAATACAACATTGGCAAGTCGTCCCCTGAGTTCCAATGTGTTCTCTGTGCCAGTAGGCACAGAAAACACATTGGAACTCCGGGGACGAAACGATAATAGATTTTAAAGGCAGTCCCAAACAGGCGTGGCATTCCTAAAAAGCAAGTGGTGCAAAAAATTGCGCTCCTCAATTTTTTCTAGGCGTGCAGCACTCCTGCACTCCTAAAAAATGCCAGGCCTGGCTGCTGGTTGCACACATTGTGGTGGAATTCAGATCATGCTGTAAGTCGATTTCGTAACATATTGCAGGGAGACTCACGGTAAAAAAAATATTTACCCCTTGAAGATCTCAGATTGGATAATTTGGATTCATGTGGCACCTGATATTCTAGATATTGCCTTCGGCCTCTGTTTTACACAACCACGTGAACAGAGCACCAAATGAGATGTAGGTACGTGCTCTCTGACAAGAGCTTCAAATCGGATTAAAAGCTTTCGGGCTCCGAGTCTGCTAACACTGCGTTTGTACACAAAATGAGCCAAATTCTCATTATGGCGATTATTACTTCATATGACACGTATAAAATATTCGGAAAAAATGTTGTTTTCCTTTTGGAAAACTGACAGAAAGAACCAGCTTCAGCGAATACTCTTTGAAATATAGGCAAACCAGACGACACGAAAATACATTTTCTTCACTGCTCAGGAATTCACTTTTGAGTTATTTCCCTTTGTACGTACTGACAATTGCCTCTCGCCGGAAACAACTCAAACAGTGACGAACATCTTAATTTTCCCCATCTTTCTGTCAAAATGAGATTAAATGACACTTTTTCATTTCAACATATTTAATTGCTGGTAATTCCTAATATTAATTATTAATGAAAAAATTCCATCGACAAATATTTTCAAGTCTTCCGCTGCCACTTTGGCCAACTGTGACTGGAGAGCGGTTGACCATTGGTTGGAAGAGCACTGGACTTTTACTCTTAACCCGCTGGGTATTTTCAAAATATTTTTCATCAGATCTAGTCATAGCTGCTCCAAAGCATCCGTGACTACATTTGATAAAAAATTCAACTAAATTTAACTCAAGACATCATTTGTGAAAAAAATTCTTGCCATTTACAGAGGGGAATTTGATTGAATGTGTCCCAATGATTATACTTGTTTCAGTAACCAGAGGAAGCCTATCCTGGGCCGTAATATCCGCCAGCAGCATGCAGGGAGTTAAAACCGGAAGTCCCCCTCCCCCGTCACCTGCGCTGTGTAAACAGTGGCGTAGCGGAAAATCTTGTGCCCCCCCCCCCCCCCCCGCGAGATAGAGACGGGGGCCCTTTCATAATGGTGATTGTCTTTAAAACGGGAGCAAATTTAGTGTTGTTACCGTGCACAGCATACAGGATTTCACGTAGTACATACGCCATAAATTAAATGAAGGTGTAGCCTATAGGATGGATTCTAAAAGTACGACTCTGTAGATTTTTTCATTACATGTTTAAAGTTTCACCCCCACCATCCAACGATACACACATGCACGCCCAACATGTGTGATTTGAGAGGCACCATGTATGTATATTGTTCATTTCTCACCCCTGTCAGTTACAATGATGTAGCGTTCACTTAAAATAATAATACATAGCCTACAAAGAGTACGTCGTGTGGAAGTGAGAGTTTGAAATTATGTGTATTTGGTACACAGTCTCTCTCTCTCTCTCTCTCTCTCTCTCTCTCTCTCTCTCTCTCTCTCTCTCTTTCTTCCAGCGTTGGGACGTCCTTCAAGACGGTCCCCCCTTTGAGCCGTGAACATAGAATATACTAAGCGAGCTCTCGTCCAATCAGAGGAGGGGGACTTTAGTGTTCGTGGAACATAATAGCATCTGACGCATGCCATCTGCCATGCTAATTCCAGACTCACTAGTCTCTACCACTCTTAAAAACAAAGTTAAAGTTTCCAAACAATGTTGACGATGAGCTGTTTCTGGCGGCTAGTCCTGTGAAGTGCTAAGTGCTGGTAAGTCTCGCACTCGTTCCTAGATAATATTCCAGCTATATGATCAAGGCATGCCTTCCAGGAAGGCATGCCTTGATGATGTAGCCGGAATATTTTATCGATCGGGACTGGAGCTGTCACAGTCCGAACAATCAGGTTTACAGCCCCTTCCCCCTTATCGATCATCTTCAAGACGCCCGGAGTTCGATTCGAGATTCGACTCGATTTCGAACAACAGTCCCGATTCGTTTCGAATCGAAAATGTGTCTCACAGGGCCCTAAGTCAGAGTTGTTGGGTGGTTATCTCCGGGTACTCCAGCTTTCTTCATCCGTAAAACTGCCCAACATGCACGATGTAGCCCTAAGGTCTGTTTGTTGGAGGTGTTATTAAAATCACAATAAACAAACAAACATGCATGCGCAGTGTGGTGATGGGGGGGGGGGGGGGGTATTACACTTACACTATACTAAAACAGGATGAGGGTAGATTTTCAACAGGATAATTTCTTTAAATTCAGAGAGGAAAGCACAACACGCGCATGCAAACACTCTACGGAATGTTTTCCAACCAAAACATTCACGAAATTTTATCGACATATTGAAAAAGGGGAGTCAATTTGTAACAGCTCACAGGAGACCCGCTCGGAAGCTATAACAGTAGGTATTGGGGGGGGGGGGGGGGGGGCGGGTTATTATCCGTGATAAGGCATTAACATCCGCTCGGAAGTGGATGTCTATGTGTTATCGCGGATAATTCCGTGTCCCCTGGTCTCGGGGTTTGTGAAAACAATTTGAGTCACAAGTCAATCACCCACCCTCCCTCGGTGACACTTTCTAGACGTGCTGAGTAGTGTTCAACCGGTTACCAGAAATGGCCGCTGACTGATTACTGGTTATTTGAGCTCACAATCGACCGATTCCGATTGTAATACCTTGCACTACTAGAAAAGTGAAGGCTTGCAAATAACTACATTAAATTGAACATATTTTACAGTGTTTACAGTCCGTTCTCCACTAGATAAGTCGAGACTCGAAAGAACTACATTAAATTGAACATATTTCATAGTGTTAAACTCCGTTGACTCGGGTCCAGTAGAATTACCAGTCGCGTACACTTGGGTGGTAAACGTGGCTCTCACCCATGTGCGCGCTACTGGTAATTTTTACTGCGACCTGAGTCAATGGAATACAACCTTCACTTTGCCGCTATATGAACTGTGATTGCCGCAAGTACGCCCAATTGTAAGCTTTACATGTCGTTTAACTTGTATATCGCGTAAAGGGGCGTCGAGAGAGATTAAGAATAGACATTGTGGTGGCTTTTCGACTTTATTAAATGGTACCATTGGCATCATTTTACATTAACAACTGCAGAAGATAATAAAATACGGTTTATGAATCATCACAAAATGCTTGTCAACAATCGGTTGAACCGATGTTCCAGGGGCCGTTGCTGTTGTCATCCGATTGCCCACAATCGACCGATTGGGGTGGCCTATCATCGGTTGAACACCAGTGCCGAGTTTGGTTGTGATTCAGTCTGTGGGAAACAACAGAACAAACATGGTATTGTAGATTTTTATTTATTTGGAGTCCGAAGATACTGCTGAAGAACGACTAGTTTGGCTTCATCGTATGGCTAGTTCGATTGTGAAATTTCATGATCGACTTTTGAAGAAGAATCCATTAAAGCCTATCATAACAGTACTCTTTGACCTCCAGAAAGAACTATATAGAAAACCAAGCCCGGCATTCTTAAAACTGCAGGAGGGCTAAAAATCGCTCTCCTCACATGGCCTAGTGGAGCGATTAGCTCTCCTCGAGCTTACAAAAGCTAAAGGTGGCAAAATGAAGTTGTACTATTAATGAATTTTGCCTAGTGAGCTTTGTACATACATTTTATTTGGTGCTGCTAACCAGATAGTCTCTGTGAGACGGCTACATTGCCCCTTCCACACCTCCGGGCCTTGGTAAGGCCCGGAGGCGTGGGAGGGCCAGTGTGGCCATATTGCAGAGACCACTAACATATCAGAGGTCTGCAATCCTGTGGGTTTTGGGAATAGGCTGTTGTGGTAATCATTATTTTCTAAGGTTAGGAGGGCTATTTTTCGCCCTTCTCAATTTTTTAAGGCGAGCAGTAGGCGAGCGAATAAATCGCTCTCCTGAAAACGCCTGGCCTGGAAAACAGTATTTTTTTATTAGTCCCTCGCGGTTTCACCTTGAAGGGGACTATTGGATTGCACTCCATCTGTCTGTCTGTCTGTCCTTCTGTCCTGTTACTACCTGTATCTCAGAGGTGCTGTGGCGCTTTTGTTTCAAATTTTCAGATTTGGTGGGGCATTGGGAAAAATTGACGCACGTCAATTTTTAGCTCAAGTTTGGCGAAGCCAAATTTGAGCTTATGCCATGGCCCGTCGTCCGTCTGGCCGTCTGTCCGTCAACAATTGGATACGGCTCGGGCTAGAGGCCGTATTTATGAATCGATCTTTACGAAACTTCTTGGGTACCTTTGTTATGACCGTGGGACGAGAACTAGTGTTTTTGGGAGCGTTCCGAAATTCAAGATGGCTGCCAGCCACCATTTTGTACCAAGGATGCAGAAATCTGTTTTTTGTACAGAACTTCCATATGAAAGCTCTGATTTGAATAATTTTTTGTATGAATGTTTAGTACCATGGGATACATCACATAATATGAACTTTGGTAAAACCAAGAAGCGCACGCAACTCACAGTGTTTTTCAAATTATAATGACATAAACTTAACAAAATTTAAAACAGTGTTTAAGGGGTCGTCCAACAAAACATTATTTTGCGTTGTGAACTAATGCATGTACATTAATTAAATATGAGCTATTTGGACAATGGAGAAATATTTCAGGTTTTCTGGGTTTTTTTTATTTTCATCTGGTGCGAATTTAAAGAAAAAAAGAGTTTCACTGCAACATTTATTTTTATTTTTTTATTTATTTTTTTTTTTTTCAAGTGGAGGGGGGAATAGGCGTTTTTAAATTTCACAAGTTGGACAGCTTTAGTAATGGTCGAGCACAATAAATTGTGCGCACAGAAAAAAACATTACAATTGTCAGAAACGAGAATGCATGCAGTCATTGTGATGGGTAAGGCGTCTTCGCCTGAAAATTGGCCTCGAAACGTATTGTCGAAAATTTATTGTTTTTGTTTCGCTGGGGTGCATACATTGTGGAACGGAACTTCTGTTTTGGAAATGGTAATTCGTGGACGTTTGTCAGACAGTATGTCACTTCGATATCTTAGGTTCGTAATAACTGAATGAAAACGACCTTTGCCACAATCCGACCTGTGCGTACTTTTAAGTTACAACAAACGGACGTGTTGTTGATGCTTTTCATTTGGTAACTTTGTTCCAATAACACACAGTGTTGGTTTGAAGTGAACAGTGTTTTGCACTTGCAAATGCAAAACAGATAAATCACGTGACAGAATACTCCTCAGAATCGAACAACAGCGGGATCCCAACAGCCAGCCAGCAGACGATGAAATCCAATGTGCATAATGGGAACATTTAGCTTTTCGACAATTTCTGTCATTTAGTCAGCAAAGCAAACGACAGTTGAGTTTGTTTGGAAAAACTTTAATTTTGAAAAGCATGTTCAATAAATTATTCACAGTCTGCATGGAATGATCTAAGGAGAAATCTCGCATTACACCGTTCGCTTTTTAGGGGCGTCATTCGATTTGTTCGCTTCTGAAAACGAGAGCTGGGGTTCCCCATGTTTTTACTTCCGGTTTCCGGTTTAGATTGGATGGCATAGCATTCCTTGGTTTTTCCAATTTCACGTACACGTTGTCTGTTAGGCTTGCTTCAAAGCAGCCCTTCGGGCTGCTTTTGCGCGCGCTATAATACGGGTTTTTTTCTCGTGCGTAAATTATTCAAATTAGACTAACTTTGATGTTTTTTGGTGTTACTTTCAGCACTGTAAGTGCAAATGCCAATACGGCTCGGGCTAGAGGCCTTATTTATGAACCGATCTTTACGAAACTCCTTGGGTACCTTTGTTATCACCGTGGGACGAGAACGAGTGTTTTTGGGTCCGGTCCGAAATTCAAGATGGCCGATGGCAGCCATTTTGTACAAAATTTGGTGCAATCAGATTTTTGCACAGAACTTCCATATGAAAGCGCTGATTTGAATATTTTTTGTGTGAATGTTTAGTACCATGGGATACATCACATATAATACGGGTTTTTTTCTCGTGCAGAAATTATGCAAATTAGATGAACTTTGATTTTTTCAGTGCTACTTACACACAGTAAGTACACATGTCAATACGGCTCGGGCTAGAGTCTGTATTTATGAACCGATCTTCACGAAACGTCTTGGGTACCTTTGTTATCACCTTGGGACGAGAACGAGTGTTTCTGGGTGCGGTCCAAAATTCAAGATGGCTGCCAGTGGCCATTTTGTACCGAAATTAGGTCTAATCAGTGTTTTGTACACAACTTCTATACGGCTCAGGCTAGAGGTCGTATTTATGAACCGATCTTTACGAAACTTCTTGGGTACCTTTGTTATCACCGTGGGGTGAGAACGAGTGTTTTTGGGTGTGGTCCGAAATTCAAGATGGCCACCAGCAGCCATTTTGTACCAGAATTAGTGCAATCAGTCTTTTGTACAGAACTTCTGTATGAAAGTTCTGATTTGAATAAAGTTTTGTATGAATGCTTAGTAACATGGAATACATCACATATAGTACGGGTTTTTTTCTCGTGCAGAAATTATGCAAATTAGATAAACTTTGATTTTTTCAGTGCTACTTACACACTGTAAGTGCACATGTCAATACGGCTCGGGCTAGAGGCTGTATTTATGAACCGATCTTCACAAATCTTCTTGAGTACCTTTGTTATCACCTTGGGACGAGAATGAGTGTTTCTGGGTGCGGTCCAAAATTCAAGATGGCTGCCAGTGGCCATTTTGTACCGAAATTAGGTCCAATCAGTTTTTTGTCACAACTTCTACACAGCTCATATTTGAGAACTGATCTTCACGAAACTTCTTGGGTACCTTTGTTTTCACCTTGGGACAGGAATGAGTGTGTTTTGTGGTGCCTTTGTTATCACTGTGCTATGAGAACAAATATTTTGGGGTTCAGTCAGACCCACTTTGGGACTCAAAGATTTTGTTCTAGTTTAGCATCTGACTGTCACCCACCTTTACAATACTTTACCTATACATTTGTTACAGGCAACGGTCAGTATTTATGTACAGACCGTTACAATACTTTATATGTACCTTTGTTATCAGGCCATTACCTAGATGTTTGTCATTGCTGTGTCACATACTATACATGTACATCTCTTTGTCTTGACAAGTTGAGCTACAGTGTCATTGACACTTTCATTTTCTGAAAAAAAAATGAAGATGCCTGACTGGCGGCCATTTTTGTTGGAAATTGCGTGTAATTCGTTATACTCTCAGAACTTCTGAACGACATTTCTGATTTCAATAATTTTTAGTATGGAGGTCTAGCAGCATAAGATAAATAACATATCATACGGGTTTTTTTTTTTCGTGCATAAATTATGTAAATTAGCCTTACTAAACCTATTTCTCGGGTAATATTTTTGTGCGTATTATGTTGTGTACTGTTACCACCTCTATCTCAGAGAATGCTTTGATCCTTTTGTTTAATTTTTTTAGATTTGATGGGTCATTAGGAAAACTGATGCACATCAATTTTTTTCTGAAAAAAATTCAAGATGTCCGACAGGTGGCCATTTTAGTTGGAAATTGCGTGTAATTCGTTATACGCTCAGAACTTCTGAACAACATTTCCGATTTCAATAATTTTTGGTATGGAGGTCTAGCAGCATAAGAAATATAACATATCGTACGGGTTTTTTTTTTTCTCGTGCATAAATTATGCAAATTAGCATTACTTAACCTTTTTCTCGGGTGATATTTTTGTCACAACTCTTAGCCTCATTTCAGAAAAAAGCCACAGACGTATCCTAAAAGGGATTCCACAAATGGGATTCCAAAAAAGGGATTCCATAAGTGGGATTCTGTCTTACCTCGAGTGACTCGCACATACTTCTCGAATGACTCGAATCCCATCGAGCAAAATAAGCTATCGAGCAATTGATCGTTCGAGTGACTCGCACATACGACTCTTAGCCTCATTTCAGAAAAAAGGTATTCCCTAGCCACAGGCGTTTTCAAAAAAGAGATTCCACAAATGAGATTCCAAAAAAGAGATTCCATAAGTGGGATTCTGTTTAACCTCGAGTGACTTGCACAAACTGCTCGAATGACTCGAGTCCCATTGGGCAAATGAGCTAACGAGTAATTGCTCGTTCGAGTGACTCGCACATACGACTCTTAGCCACATTTCAGAAAAAGGGATTCCATAGCCACAGGCATTTTCAAAAAAGGGATTCCACAAATGGGATTCCACAAAAGGGATTCCATAAGTGGGATTCCATCTTACCTCGAGTGACTCGCACATACTGCTCGAATGACTCAAATCCCAACGAGCAAATGAGCTATCGAGCAATTGCACGTTTGAGTGACTCGCACATACGACTCTTAGCCTTATTTCAGAAAAAAGGGATTCCATATCCACAGGCGTTTTCAAAAAAGGGATTCCACAAATGGGATTCCGTTTTACCTCGAGTGACTCGCACATTCTGCTCGAACGACTTGAATCCCACCGAGCAAATGAGCTAACGAGCAATTGCTCATTCGAGTGACTCGGACATACGACTCTTAGCCTCATTTCGGTATTTGAGGATACCTATGACCGTGTATTGTATTATTTGAGGATACCCATCGAGGATATTTTCTGGAGAATCCCTTTCTTGTATGAGGCCATGAAAAAATCCCTCAATAAGGTCTAATTTACTGTACCCCTTAACCTCATTTCTTTTGCGTGCATGAGGTCCATGAAAAACTCCCACAGTGAGGCCTAATTTACTATCACTCTTGGGCCTCATCTCGGTATTTAACAGCCATAGCCTCTGGGACCTCAATTTCAGTATCCTTTTTTGGAAAACGTTTGGCTTTTTTAGTCGTATGAGGCCATGAAGGCTATGTGAAAGGTATGGTGGTCCTATTGCACTACGTGCTGCAAAATATTCTTGAAGAATCCATATCACATATAGTCGGGTTTTTTTTTTTTTTTTTGTGATTTGAGGACTGGTGGGAAGTAGTGGGGTCTGGTGGGACCATTTGGGACTGGTGGGGACTAGAGGCTAATTGTCGTAAAAACCTGTGGTTTCTACAACCGGATTTTCACATCTCCTACTACTTCACTCCCCCTCCGGCTCTCCCCCGGCCAACCGGCTCCGTTTCATACATCTCCTACTACTTCACTTCCCCCTCCGGCCAACCGGCCCCGTTTCATACATCTCCTACTACTCCCTTCAGCGGCCCCCTGCGGGGTCCTCCTTGAGATCCCCCTGAATTGGGACGATCCATCCCTCTCCTACTACTTCACTTCCCCATCTGGCTCTCCCTCCGGCCAACCGGCCCCGTTTCATACATCTCCTACTACTCCCTTCAACGGTCCCCTGCGGGGTCCTCCATGAGATCCTCCCAAACAGGGTCGATCCATCCCTCTCCTACTACTCACGCGTGTGTCGTTCTGTGAATGTGTGTTATTTGACTGATGTGCTTGACTAATTTGTGAGATGAAGGGTCTAGATCGATTTTTTGTTGGAAATTGTACTTTGTACTTTCCCTGGTCGGCTAATTATTTCGATTTTAGTTAAGACGAAAGGAATTTGTATTACATTCAAGTGGTTATATATAATGAGTGTATCACAAATACAGATGACAACAATCTATTTCTGTCTCTTGGTATCGTTAAGAGATTCCGAGATGAGATGAAAGAAGACGTACTTTGACCGCTTAATGGATACCACCAAGAGAGAACTATGTGTAACGCGAAAGTATTTTCTGGTCGTTTTACTCCCTTTTAGGTCACCTAACTAAAGGTCGTCGTGATCTTTTACCGTCACTTGGCGCCCATCGTCTGTCGACTGTTAACGTTTCCATAACTGTCTTCTTCAAAAGAACATTCGCGCCCAATCCAATATATTTATTTATTTATTTATTTATTTATTTATTTATTTATTTATTTATTTATTTATATGGGGTTTAACGACACTTTCGACAGCCATGATCACCTCGTGTAGGGCAGTTTTACGGGTGCAGGAAGCCGGAGTACCCTAGAGAACCACCGAGCAACAGTGAGCAACTGAAGGCTCCCCAACATACTAACTCCACACAAGCAGGGTTAGCATTGGTTGGAGACAAGTGCACCATCGACGTGCAGTACGCCTTAGTACACAACACCACCGTGCCCCCATGTCGGCAATGGGGGTGAAGTGTCTTGTCGAAGAATACAGCGAGGTTGCCCGCCAAATCCAAGCAAACTTGGTTCACAGCGTCACGGGATGACTATTGATCATTCAGGTTGTTGAAACGAAGTCACTGCTGTCACTTGCACTCGAAAACAGTCCATAATCACTTAATCCTTCGAACAGCGGTGGTATCGTTCACGCCAGTTCAATGACAGCAATTGGAAGAGTCCATATTTATTATTTGGGGATAGACCAATTAACCCCCCGCACACTGATGTCAAAATATCCAGATTTGAAGTAGCAATTTTTCCCATAATGCAACTGGGAATTTAACCAATTCAATCTTGTTTGACAGAGCTCATTGAGCTCTGTCAAACAAGATTGAATTGGTTAAATTTCTAGTTGCATTATGGGAAATATTTGCACCCCGAACTTTAGATATTTCGACATCAGTGTGCAGGGAGTTAAAATATTGATTGGTCTACCCCCACACTTTCATTTGTCAGTCATACTTTTTTATGAAATTATGACGTATCATGTTCCTGGGTGGGAAAAGCAGCCTTTCGGCTGGGTTCAAAGGATTAACCCTTTACCTAACACGAAAGGCAAACGACACTAGCAAATAAAACTGTTGAATAACTAATGTTCTTCATATTTGTGTCAGAAACATAGCTTATGACCCTCATCACGAGCTCGTTCCAATGAGGGGCCATAAGCTATGTTTTTGAGAATGAAAAAATAATGAAAATTGAATGGTAATTTTTGTGAATAGCGCTGGCCGGTTTTTCCTTTACGTTGGGTAAAGGGTTAAGGGTCTTGTCGTAATATGGTAGCTGAAGTGGGAAAATTGTAGGTATGGGTTCATCTAAACAAACTGCTTTAGTAAGTTATTCCCCACCGGAATCTCGGAAAGTGGAGCAATGCTTGTTTTCTGTGGTAAACAAGTTTTGATTTACTGATAAAATAGGACCCGATAGCTAATGCCTGGGGTGGAAGTCCTCTAAAATTGGCAACATGGGTATAAATGATTGGCTGGCATTTTAGGTTTTTTTCCTGTTGCGGTTATGGTTGGCCATTGCGCAGAAATCTGTGACCTTAACTTGGCAATATGGGTATAAATGATTGGCTGGCACTTTAATTTTTTTTCCTGTTGCGGTTATGGTTAGCCTTTGCGCAGAAATCTCTGACCTTAAATTGGCAACATGGGTATAAATGATTCGCTGGCACTTTATTTTTTTTTCCTGTTGCGGTTATGGTTAGCCTTTGCGCAGAAATCTGTGACCTTAAATTGGCAACATGGGTATAAATGATTGGCTGGCAGCTTAATTTTTTTTCCTGTTGCGGTTATGGTTAGCCTTTGCGCAGAAATCTGTGACCTTAAATTGGCAACATGGGTATAAATGATTGGCTGGCAGTTTAATTTTTTTTCCTGTTGCGGTTATGGTTAGCCTTTGCGCAGAAATCTGTGACCTTAAATTGGCAACATGGGTATAAATGATTGGCAGGCAGTTTAATTTTTTTTTCCTGTTGCGGTTATGGTTAGCCTTTGCGCAGAAATCTGTGACCTTAAATTGGCAACATGGGTATAAATGATTGGCTGGCACTTTATTTTTTTGTCCTGTTGCGGTTATGGTTAGCCTTTGCGCAGAAATTTGTGACTTTAAATTGGCAACATTGGTATAAATGATTGGCTGGCACTTTAGGTTTTTTTCCAGTTGTGGTTATGATTGGCCATTGCGCAGAAATCTGTGATCTTAAACTGGCAACATGGGTATAAATGATTGGCTGGCACTTTAATTTTTTTTCCTGTTGCGGTTATGGTTAGCCTTTGAGCAGAAATCTGTGACCTTAAACTGGCAACATAGGTATAAATGATTGGCTGGCACTTTAGGTTTTTTTCCTGTTGCGGTTATGGTTGGCCATTGCGCATAAATCTGTGACCTTAAACAGGAAACATGGGTATAAATGATTGGCTGGCACTTTAGGTTTTTTTCCTGTTGCGGTTATGGTTAGCCTTTGCGCAGAAATCTGTGACCTTAAACTGGCAACATGGGTATAAATGATTGCTTGGCACTTTAGGTTTTTTTCCTGTTGCGGTTATGGTTAGCCATTGCGCAGAAATCTGTGACCTTAAACTGGCAACATGGGTATAAATTATTGGCTGGCACTTTAATTTTTTTTTCTTGTTGCGGTTATTGTTGGCCATTGCGCAGAAATCTGTGACCTTAAACTGGCAACATGGGTATAAATGATTGGCTGGCACTTTAATTTTTTTTCCTGTTGCGGTTATGGTTAGCCTTTGCGTAGAAATCTGTGACAATAAATAAATCAAAACACTGGGAAGTGGAGCAGTGATTGTTATCTGCCTTGAACAAGTTGTGCTTTACTTGTAAAATAGGACCCGGTAGCCAACGCCCGGTGTGGACTTCCTCTAAAGTGGGCAGCATACATGGTATAAACGACTGGCTCAACTTAACTTCATACCTCAGTTACGACTTGATATAGCCATAGATGCGGAAAGTGACCTTAAACACCAATAAATATATGTAAATATCCTAAGTTCAAGCTGCAGTTTGTTTCAAAAATACAACCAGGAATTTAACCAATTCAGTCTTGTTTGACAGAGCTCAATGAACAAGTTTGTCAAACAAGTCTGATTTGGTTAAATTTGTAATGAGCTCTGACAAACAAGACTGAATTGGTTAAATCTCTAAGGAGCTCTGCCAAACAGGATTGAATTGGTTAAAATTCCTGTTTGCATCATGGGAATGATTTGCAGGTTTTCTCTATTTTCGGCATCAGTGTACAGTGTTAAGCAGACTGTGCCTTCCGCGTATTCATTTCTTCGAATATATATATATGGTGGTCAGTCAAGGCCTTCAAAATTCCGATAGAATTTAGTGGTGCAGTAAGTGGAAAAGTGACACGCGGTGATGCCATGCATCGCTAATTTCTAACAAAAACGTTTATGATCGCACCCACCGACATCATAAAAAATAATGCCTATATGCCACTAGTTGACCCACGCTCTGCAGACTAAGAATGGCTGTTCACTGAATGTCAACAATTCCCTCTGCGGTAAAAAGGCAACGATGGCGTTCTGTTTGGCTCCCTGGCAGAGGCGGCGGAAGCTCCAAAAACTTGTGTGTGGGGGGGGGGGGGGGGGGGGGGGTGGGGGGGCACCTTTTTGGGTTCCGCAAGGGTGTATATTTTTTCTTCGGGCTATGGTGGTGGGGCGGTGTATTCATGCAAAATATATAAATGTATATACGTTACTCGTCACCGTTTAACCCACTCTATTTAAAACACTAACCTAAGCGTATTTATTTGGTTTTCTTTTCACTTAACCCTTAGAATCCTGGTGGTATCTTCCATATTAATTCAATGGCAGCAACTGGAAGCGGCCATATTCATTATTTGTGGGCAGACCAATTAATATTTTCAACGTGCAGCCTCAGGGCTGCACGTTGAAAATATTGATTGGTCTTCCCCTTACGTTCACTTACCAGTTATCATACTTAATGAATTTATAAAGTACCATGTTCATGGGTCGGAAAAGCGGCCTGTCGGGTTCAAAGGGCTAATCATAACTTGAGACCGTTCTTTGAAATATGACCCTCCATTTGTAGGTTTCTATTTTTATTGAAGAAAATCTTGAAAATCAATGTGGTCATATAATGTATAGGTGATGTGTAGTGAGCATAGGGGTTGTGTATGTGTGTTATGTCGGAAAATGTCGTTCGGGTACCTATCATTGGTGGAAAAAAGTCGGGGGGAGCACGTGCCCCCCCCCCCCCCCCCCCCGGCTCCGCCACCCCTGCTTCCTGGTCATGGCCCAGTGAAAATATCAATATCATATATCACACACAATTCAGTGTATACATTTTCACACGAAATATAAATAATTCTATTTTTAGGGTGAATAATATTGAAAACAGAGATTACGCGATTTTATTTTTAGAAAGTAATTAATCTGCTTTTCGTTTTTAACATACCGAAAGAAATTACGAGAGTGATAGTGTGATGTTTACAGTTTCTCAATTAGATTCTTCAGCTCCTCGATACATGTCTCACGTTTCATTTCAATTGCCGTTGGTAATAAATTGTTGCCCTGTCGAGAAAATCCCAGTTTGTGGGGCAGTGCTTGTTGAATTCATCCAGAATATATATTCTGCCTGCCCAAGACCTTAACGCTCCACCCCCTCCCACTTCCCCCACCTACCCCCACCCAATCCGCTCCGGTGCATTGTGCACTAGCACACATGCACATTTCGGTACGATCGACAGACAGTCTCTTATACAGGCCTGGCATTCTTTAGAAGTGCAGGAGAGCGGCACACCTACTGCACGCCTATAAAAAATTGAGGAGGGCAATTTTTTGCACCCCTTGATTTTCTGGAATGCCAGACCTGTTTGGGGCTGCCTTTAAAATCTATTATCATATCGTCCCCTGAGTTTCAATGTGTTCTCTGTCCCCTGAGTTCCAATGTGTTCTCTGTTATCATTTCGTCCTCTGAGTTCCAATGTGTTCTCTGTGCCTTCGCAATAATTTATGGCCCGTTCTGTTTTTGAGTGTAGAAGACAGTCACATAAGAATTGAATGCAACATTTTTTAATAATGAGAAGATGTGCGTAGAATTTTTCAGTCACAATATTAATACCTTGAAGTGAATATAACCAAATTAAATTAGCATACAAGTTTTTGCATTGAAAATTCCAAGTGCAATTGCACTCACAAGCAATACGAGGAGGGCAATTGTTTTGCACTTCTTGATTTTCTAGATTGCCAGGCCTGCTTATTTGTATACATATTGTACCCCAACACTCATGAACACTGGCCTGGAAATAAACCGAGAGCGATCGTCAGGGACGCCGGAAATAAGGGGGCAGAGGGGGCTGCAGCCCTCTCTGCCTTTGGACCATGGGGCGAGAGGGGGCAGACAACACCCTTTCCAGGTTCGTCACTCATTGTTTTCAATGATTTACTCTCGAAATAAAGCTAAAATACCCTTCAAATATGTTCTGGAAGCTTTCAAAATTCAATGAGGGAGTTGGAGGAATTTCGAAGGAGGTGCCCCCTCCCGATCAAAGGAAGACACTTCCTCTCAAACTCGATCCTCCATGCATGCGTCGGCATGTCATGGCGTGGCTGCTAGCGCGAGTAAATGCATTTTTCCCCGTGGTCTAACCCTCCCTCCCTCCCTCCCTCCCTCCCTCCCCCAGTGCTGAAAATGAACTAAATTGATGGGTTAAGTTTTAACCCTTTACCCAACGCAGACGATATCAAAATTTATTATTTTAAATATAATTTTTTCGAATTTTTCAGAAAATGTCAATAAAACCATATCATGTGACCCCTCGTTGGAACGAGCTCGACGAGCTCGTTCCAACGCGGGGTCACATGATATGGTTTTGTTGAAAGTTTTTGAAAAATAATATTTTTTCAACTACTGAATTTGCATATTACGCGGGCGGATGCGGCCGATTCGTTGGGTAAAGGGTTAAGCTCCCGCAAAATCAGAGATCAGAGACGAGAGTACATTTCACCCGTAAAATGTTAGTATATGAATTTTCGAGGGAATATTGTCACCAAACACCAGAAACCTCAACCCTTTGAATCCGAGCGGTCCTTTTTCCAATCAGGAACATGATATGTCGTAACGTCATTAAATAAGATGGCTGTTCAGTAAATGTGTGGGGTAGACCAATCAGTAGTTTCAACGTGCAGCTCAAGGCTGATTGGTCTACCCCAAATAATGATTATGGACTCTTCTAATTGCTGCCATTGAACTGGCATGGCAGATGCCACTAGTGTTCAAAGGGTTAAATGTATACAGAATTGCAGAATTATAACAGTAACTTGCCACTGGCCACAGTGTGCTGCTTTCTCCAAACAACACACATTTATATGCCCTCACAGTATATTAGTGCTCCACAATATTTTTCAACGAGTATATTTTTTAGCTGCCGAAAAATAGAAATCACGGGTGCTGACGGGAGCAGTTGCACTCGCACCCGTCTCATTTCCAGGACTGCCCCCCGCCCTTCGCCCTGAAGTGCGCCCGGCGCCCCTGGCGGTCGTTTGGGTTTATGTGGAGGTTTCGTCAATTGCAAAATATACGAACGAACCACAGGTTACGATACAGTAATGCTGCATAAAATAAAGTCATGAACTCGCCAGTCCTTTTCCCCTTTACCAAACATAAAAAGCAGACGACACTTGCAAAAAAAAATTCCTGAATAAATAATTATTTTCATTTTTTGTCTCAAAAACATAGGTTATGACCCCTCATTGGGACGAGCTCATTCCAACGAGGGGTCATAACCTATGTTTTTGAGACAAAAAATAAAAAAAATAATGAAAATTAATTGGCGATTTTTGAGAATAGCGCTGGCCGGGTTTAGACGTTACGTTGGGTAAAGGGTTAAATTCTTCCCAACTAACGACGGTAATCTCGCTGTGCCCAAATAATATAATTGCGCCCAATTTATGCGGAGTTTGAAACTTTTTCCAACGTTTTGCAGTGTTTCAGCAATATATAGTTTGGCTACATTTCCCTGATGCTTGCAATATAGCTTAGAGCTTACCCAAGCAGCAAACAATGCAACAGATAAATAATGTTTTTAAAAACCCACGAAGTTCGCCATTGTTTTTCTGTGGCGAAATCTATATGATCATACACTTAAAGCTTGAGATCTATTATATTCATGTTTGTATCATTTCTCAGTAAACGTCATGCGTAATTTACATTCAAATAGACCTTGGTTCGACACTGGGAAACTAAGAAGCCTTCTCGAGTTAGCCGAGTAAACTTACGTTAAAGGGTGGTGGGAGGGAACCAGTGATAATGGTGAAGACCTATAACAAGGGGTTGTAAACTAGCATTTTAAGACAGGGACCTACACACTAAAAACTAAAGTGTTAAAACTGACACTTTCAAGGTGTTAAACCCATTCTAACTCTTAGGGTTTGATTTTAACATTCAAAGTGCAATGCTTTGAGCACTTAGACATTACAATCGTCAGACATCTGAAACTTGAATGGATGGCAGTTCCCATGTGTCTAGCATTGGTGGTTCTTCCAGAATCGTCCATAATTTGATTTGCGCTTGGTGGGTACATAATTAAAAGGACACAACGCAGATGACGCGGATCAGGCTCGAGAGTTCGAGCCTGATCCGCATCATCTGCGTTGTTTCCTTTTAAGTGCCGTGACATTACACTTGTCAAGTGGTATTATTGTAACACCTGTCAAGTTCTGGGATATCTACACTTGAACAAAGTGCTAGTTCAGCACTTAGTAAGTGTTAAATACTGCACTTCAAGTGTAGTTTTTAACACTTTAGTTTTTAGCGTGTAAAACCTAAAATAGACGCAAAGAAGAAGGAAATACCGGTGCTTTTTCTCTAACCATGCAGGCCACATCCATATTTGCCGTTGTGCCCAAATTAGACTGATCTAAAGGTCTGGAACTCGCACATTTTGCTTGTGCGACCTGACACTCTGTCGAGACTATTAGTGTTCAACCGATGGCCACCACAATCCACCGATTGTGAGCAATCGGATGACAACGACAACGGCTCCTGGAACATCGGTTGAACCGACTGTTGCCAAGCATTTTATGATGAATCATAGACCGCATTTTATTATCTTCTGCAACTGTTCAATTGTTAATGTAAAATGATGTCAATGATACCATTCAATAAAGTTGAAAAAACACCACAGTGTGTATTCTTAATCTCCCTAGACGACCCTTTACGGGATATACAAGTTAAATGACATGTAAAGATACAATTGAGCGTACTTGCGGCAATCACCAGATCATACCGGAAAAGTGAAGGCTGCACCCTGTTTACTCAGGTCGCAGTAAAAATTACCAGTAGCGCGCACTTGGGTGGTAAACGTGGCTCTGAGAACCCAAGTGTGCGCGACTGGTAATTTTACTGGACCTGAATGAACGGAGTTTAACACTGAAATATGTTCAATTTAATGTAGTTATTTCGAGTCTCAACTTGTCTAGTAGTGAACGGAATGTACCAATGACCCAGACGGGGATGGCCCTCCCAGGAGTTGGGAACTCATACCTCCCCGCTGAGTACATAGCGCTGACCAGGCACTGCTTGTAAGAATGATAATTGGCGCCAATTTCGGAACGTCCTTGACACTGCGCATGCGCAGTAGGGGCAAAGTATGGAGGTCCTTCAGGACATGATTTCTTTTGGTTTTAGATGCAAATTTTGGGGATTGGGGGGCAAAATTTGTGTTTGGCCCTAGATTTTTAAGAGTTAGCACCAGCTATGTCTGGGTCATTGGTAAGTATAAAAAATATATAAATTACTATAAATTTTTTAACTTTTTGGGCGAGTATATAATCAGCAGCACCTAGAAGAATGTAAACCCGTAAAATATGCTTAATTTAAGGTAGTTTTTTGTAGGACTGTCAAGATTAATCGATTAATCGATTGTTGATCGGTCACGGCGAAATCGATTAGTATTTTTCGTTGTCGAATAATCGGTAAATTGTATCCCGCATTAGGCGTTTAGTAATGAAAAGAAAATTTGATGAAAAAACTATTGTTTCTAAAGGTAAAGAGTTAAGAACATTGATGTTAAACCCCCAAGAAGCCGTTGGAGCTTTTGTCTTTCAGGTACATTCACCAAAGCTTTGATGTTCTGAACTTTTGAACCGTCAGTGTAATAATCAAGACCGGTCGGCAGTTGCGAAGTTCGCAACTGCCGGCCGGTCTTGATTATTACACTGACGGTTCAAAAGTTCAGAACATCAAAGCTTTGAATGTACCCAAAAGAGGATCGTCTTCGTTGTTTATCGGAGGTAGGTCAACTGACTCAGTGAACTTCATTTTTTATCGACTTCAGAGAGAGGGAATCATCTAGGTACGATTAATCGATTATTGCGACGATTAATCGATTCAAAGATTAAAAAATCGTGACAGCCCTAGTTCTTTGCGAGCCTCGGCTTGTCTAGTACTACACAGTATTACAATTGGAATCGGCATCGGAATCGGCCGATTGTGAGCTCAAAGAACCAGTAGTCGATCAGCGACATTTTGGGTAATCGGTTGAAAACTACTCGGCACGTCTAGAAAGTGTCACTGAGGGAGGGAGGGTGGATAGGTGGGTTGTGAATCAAATTGTTTTCACAAGCCTCGAGACCAGGGGGCACCGTATTATCCGCGATAACGCATAGACACCCACTTCCTAGTAGTGGATTTTAATGCTTTATCACGGATAATAATACCCCACCCCCTCCAGTACCTACAGTAATTGTTTCCGAGCGGGTCTCATGTTAGCCGTTATAAATTAGCTTCCCTTTTTCAATATTTGAATGAGTCGATAAAATTTCGTGATCGTGAATATTTTGGTTGGAAAACATTCCGTTGAGTGTTTGCATGCGCGTGTTGTGCTTTCTTTTTGGAATTTAAAGAAATTATCCTGTGGAAAATCTACCCTCACCCTGTTTTAGTAGTAATATTGTAATAGCCCCCACCCCCACCCCAGACACCCCCACCGCTACCCACCACCATCTCGACTCAAAGGTTGTGCATTGCATCCACATATGAATAGTGAGGCATGCCGTTTACGTTTTGAATTTTAACTTCCGCCAATAAATAGCACGAACTAAATTGGTAAAATGACTCGGTTTTATGTCTGTATGAGAACGTTCTATTTTGGTCGTGATCGGTCAACCGTGACGGGCACGTGACCTGGGTAATCACACATACCCCCCCCCCCCCCCCACACACACACACACAATCCAACATACCCTCCAAACACCCCTCCCTTCAGCTACATAGCAATCACGTGCCATCATAAAAACCAAGATGGCGGCCTCCAGTAAACAAAATGGGAGACGAAACATTCCCTCCCCTTAATTTCCTAAAGCTGTCAGTAAATTTAACACTTAAGGTATGGGAATTTCATATAAATATTAACCCTTTGAACCCTAGCGGCCGTTTTTTTCCGGTCAGGAACATGATACGTCATAATTTCATTAAATAGGATGGATGCTAAGTGCATGTGTGTGGTAGACCAATTAACATTTTCAACGTGCAGCCCCAAGGCTGCACGTTAAAAATATTAATTGGTCAGCCCCTAAATAATGAACATGGAATCTTCCAATTGCTGTCATTGAACTAATATGGAAGATACCACCAGTGTTCAGAAGGTTAAAATTTCGAATGTTAGCGAATTTGTATCATCGATGTGTTTATCACTTCGTAAACTTTTCTGTAGATTGGTCTAAAAATATAGAAGATGGCTTTTACCATCTTTATACGCCCGTTTTGAAACGTATTATGTGATTGGTCTGTCCGTCCGTCCATTCGTCTGTCAACTTTTCCGTTTCCAGTTGATAATTTGAGTTTGGATTTATAGATTACGATCAAACTTGGTGTGTGCCTTAGGTATATCAAAATAGAGGTTAAGTTCGAATTGAGGTTTGGTCCGATGATTTTTACAAGAGACCTGGACCTTTTCGACTCAAAAATTGCTTATTTCCGCCAACATTCTGGTTACTGGACGATAAGTTTAGTTTTACTGATTTCATCACGACTCAATTATACCAAACTGCAGGTCAAGGTCCGAGCGTCTGTCCGTCCGTCTGTTCATAAACTTTTCCGTTTCTGGATGATAACTTTAGTTTGGATTTATAGATCAGGACCAAACTTGGTTTGTGTCACAGGTATACCAAAACAAATGTTAAGTTCGAATTCGGATTTGGTCCGATGATTTTTACAAGCGTTAGAAATAGCTTTTTTCCTCCGTCATTCTGGTTACCTGACGATAACTTTAGTTCTGCTTATTTCACCGCAGCCAAATTTGGCATGTGACTCAATTATACCAAACTGCAGGTCAGGTTTGAATTGGGGTTCAGTACAAATTTTGCATGAGGTATGGACCTTTTCCGTCTTGGAACATTTTCAGCTTAGAGCATTTCTCGAGAAAACAATGTCTGTTCATCCGTGATTCTACTTCTGTGCATGATATACTTTTGTCACTGATTTTCACTTCGGTTAACTTTAGACCAATTTATACCATTAGCGATTATTTGTTGGATGAAAACAGTGGTTATCAGTCCGGGAAATGAGACGGATGCGAGTGCAATTGCTCCCGTCAGCACCCGTGATTTCTAATTTACGGGAGCTGAAAATGCACTCGTTGGTTATGTACAATTCGAAAAAGCCTACCGGGCGTATTATGCAACGCCGGGCATGCCGTTAAAACTAGAAGTCCCGTGACGAACTGTGCGCTTATCTGGGCTTAATCGCGAGTAGGAATTGCGCGCAATTGCCAAATCGAATGGCATCCAAAGCACGGCAGGTTCTCATTGTTACTCGTAGCACACGCAGGCAATGTTTCTGCCAGTGGACATCCGGGTTACCCGGAGGTCCATTGGCTGAAACATTGCTTGTGCACAGGCCATATGTACAGAATTTGATAGCATTACTATGGTCATAACGCGTAGATTAACACGCAGATAGACGTGCTATTTGTGCGCATTTCATAGCGGGACTTCTAGTTTAAACTGTAGCTCCTGTTTCCCAATCAGTTTGATTGTTCAGATTCAGATTCAGATAATTTATTCATAGTATACGTAAATAATGGTTACAAATACATATATTTCACAAGTTTGGTAAATAGTATAGTGTAGGGGGTGGCATAGCCAGATTGGCTGTCTACCTGTCACCCCCTGGAAGGAAGTGTAGTTGCAGACAGACTGTGTCTAAATGGTTAGGGGAGAAAAAGTATGTGACGCTAAGTTGGAACTGAGGCTCGTGTTTCTTCATTGCTAAGTTTTATTTGCAGGATGTTATCCGGCACAAAACCCAATGGGAGATCGATGGTTAGGGATTGGTACATTGGTACTAGCCGCTCTTGGAGATCACTCATCTACTTAGTGCCAGGTCCCACCAAGTTCTCAATGTCGTTCGGAGAGTGATAAAGGGATAAATCTATGTGAACTGAACGTCAATGTCGGCTAGCGCTTTTATTCTCACTGGATGAATCGGCCGCATCCGCCCGCGAAATGTGCAAATTCAGCAATTGAAAAAATATTATTTTTCAAAAAATTTCAACAAAACCATATCATGTGACCCCTCGTTGGAACGAGCTCGTCGAGCTCGTTCCAAAGAGGGGTCACATGATATGGTTTTGTTGAAATTTTTTGAAAAATTTGAAAAATGATATTTAAAATAATAAATTTTGATATCGTCTGCGTTGGGTAAAGGGTTAAAAATAGAAAAAAACGGCGTTTTCACCATCTTTTGATATTCTGTTACTATTATTTTGTTCATAATATCGACAGTGTGACTGTGTGCGTTTCGTGACATATTATACAGACAATAATTTCTTTCGGTTGAACAGGGTGAATAAGAAAGAAATTGTATTCCTTCGGGTGTTTTGAAACATTTGTGCGCACAAAGTCGCACGAGCGGAAAATCAGAGTTGCTGATTGTGTGGTCAAGTAGAAACAGTTTCTTTAAGTTAGAAAACCTCCAAGACGATCTGGAGGATTTTGATGTCTAATGCTTCATTGAGACTTACACTGAAGATAATTTTAGTTCATATAGAATTGAGACAACAGGGATTCTCAACTCCAATTCGGCGCAACCGCGACCAATATTGGGGTGGTGTTGCCGTTTATTTCTCAAACAATTACATTATGTAAGAAAACATAACTTAGAATTTCAAGATGATATTTTATGGTTTGAGGTTGGAATTATTAATAAGTCTCTTCTTTGTGTCACGTACAGATCGGAATTGCGATTTACTACAGGTAAGTGGTCCCTTTCGATTAATTATAACTTAACACAATCCTCAAAATGTGATAAATGAACCGACTAGGATAAGTCATCTAAAGCCTTGGTCACAACTGGCAGTACGTGCTACTGCGGGTGGTCTGCGGGCATTTTTTGTGAAAATCGTGCTCGGTACGCAAGGACATTGTGCGATTTTTCGGGGTCGTACGCTGCCCGTAAGCACACAAGGAGGCTGTTTGACAAGCACATCAAACTCTGCGATTTCCTTGCGAAATCTGAGAACGCATGTTTGACGTGCGCACCACACAAGGAGTCCGCTGGTTAACCTTACGATTTGAAATGCAAGTGAGAAGAAAGTCGCGGGTCTAAGACGTAAGAAGAACGCAAGGAGAGGGCACTTGTACCTTACGTACGACATACGTTGCCCGCAAGTTGCTCGTATTTGCCGCCTATGAATGTAATCGAACGCACGGCGTAAGTGCGTGACACTTGCGTCGTACGGATTTCGCTTGCGCCGCCGACTATAAAAAGAGTGCGCGCGCCGTACAAAGTTATCTGTTTGCTCGCTCTTGTATTTCGACAAGCTAAGAGATTCAGTTTTGAAAGTTTTTCTCCACGTTTTTAGCTCATCTTCTAAAAGACAAGCTGGGCTAATCTCATCGCTCTCCGTCCGTCGTCTGCTCGTCGTCCGTCCGACGGTCCGTCGTCCGTCAACACCATGATTTGGTTTTCTCCTCCAAAACCACTGGGCCAATTGAAGTGAAAGTTTGTGACTGTGTGAGTGATGGTCCCGAAGGGACATTGCATTTTATGTTCAACTCAACATGCCCAGCCCCCATAGGGAGGGAGTGGGGAAAATGTTCCAAAATATTTTTAAAATCTTTTGTTACGGGGCTTCCTTTTGAAGCGTAGAATTAAGTTTGTTCAAACGAAGTTCGTGAAGCAATATTTGGCTTTGTAATGGGAGGGGGTAGGATTTTTTTGGCCCCACCCAAAATTTCTGAACCGATGGTCTGGTTTGAACCAAATTTGGTATGTGGTACTATTGGGTCATAAGTATTTGACTCATGCAAAAAAAAAAAATCCCGTATTCCCATGGGAACCATGGGAGCTAAAAATAGAAATATTTTCAAACGCTCATATTTCCCAAACCACACGGAACAGAGAGCTGTTATTTGGTATGAAGCATCCTTACTTAGGACCAGTAAAATTGAATGGTGTTTGTCTGGCTTTATTTATAAAGAAACTTACAAAGTACAAATTTTCTGCCCACAATGTAGGTTAAAGTATTAAGTACACCAAAATTCTTGGAAATAAATCCGTTATCCTTGTGTTTTGTAGGGTGTATGGGAATTTACACTGGTCTGGGAACTCATATACCCTTCTGTTTTGCCTCAGGGTGTATGAGTTCCTGAACCGGTGTAAATTCCCATACACAGGAGCGTGGGGGCTCAGTAGTAGACTGTTGGACCTCTATGATAGAGGTTCTGAGTTCGATCCCAGTCCAGGACGACCCGCGTTGTGTCCTTGGGCAAGGCACTTTATCCCGGTTGCCTACATTGGGGCACGATGACGACATGTACTAAGGCGTACTGCACGTTGATGGGGCACATATCTTCAACCGCTGTAACCTTGCTTGAGTGGGGCTTGAACAGAGTTAGAATGTTGAGGAGCTGACAGTTGCTCGGTCGATGCTCGTTGGTTCTCTGCGGGTACTCCGGATTCCACAGTTCTTGACAGGACTTCTAGTTTTAACTGTAGCTTATTTTGGAAGGAGCGATAATTTATCGGCTATATTCTATTTATTCTGTGCTAAACGATAGATTATCGAAAAAATTGCGGAAAGATAGAAATCGTATCCTCACTGAGGAGATATAGACATTTTCACTTTCACGGTATCAACCATGCGGCTTTCAAAGCATCACTTCAAGGCGAACACGACCCAGTGTTTTTGAGTAGATACCGATCATTTTCAGCAACAATCCAACACGCTATCACCCCGAACTGATGTACGAAAACCCGCCAGCTGAATCAGATCGCAAGACGCGACCTGTTCCGAGCATTGATCAAATCACTTATAATTCCACACAAGTCTAGTTCTACTGGGTGCTCTTATACGCGAAAAAAGAATGTACATAAATGTTGCCTTGTGATCAGACATATCAAGTTGCATATGTTCACGAGTGAACAGCTTCGATCGTGTCGTTAATTATAATGGGGTCATTCAAGGTTCTTCTTAAGCCTTGGTCACAACTGGCTGTGCGTGTTTGGAGATCGTGCGTCCTCTGCGATGTTTGACTGCCGTGGTTGCCACGGGTGGTCGTAGAACAGTTGAGAAGGAGTTGTAAGTGCATCGTAAGACAGGAGTAAGTCTGGCGTGTGAGTAGCAGGAGCTACGTGCGATGTTCTTAGGAACAGGCACTCCACTTGCAACGTGCGATGCCCGTGGGATTCGTACTCACTTCTTACGATTCTCTTGCAACCAGCGTACGTTGGCCGTGCGAATTGTACGCTTAACGTACGGGTCGTGGGCCATTTGCAAGACATTCGTGCCGACGCCCTACGTCGGTTTTACGAAGGTCGCGCGAATGTCACGCGAGCTATCGTCAATTTCCTCCTGTGTATATATACTGATGAAGTGAAGGCCTCGTCATCATTGGACATCATATAGGTCTCTTTTGAACTCCAGACTTCCTGGGGGACTTCCTAGTGGTCTTCCCTATAGGAGGCATGTTGATTTGAATGCTTAAAGAATAACCAAGAGGCCCCGCGGGGTGTGAAGCGATCATCTTGAACAGAACACAATATAAACAGTCCAAGAATGAGTCTACATTAAGCAATCCATCTCCATAGGATACACTGTCAGTACTTGAGTCCCCCAGTAGTGACAAAAATAATCCGGGCACCTTGCCTTTTCTTCAGTTGATCATAATGTAAAATGCAGAGCTCCCCTGTGAAGCCCCTTGATACAACCTATGTGGATTAATCTTAGTTACTCACCTCTAGAGGGCAATGAATACAAAATTTTTAATTCTTCAGCAACATGGCCAATTCTGGCTTCCATAGGGAGCCCAAATATTAACCCAGGCTCTCGATTTGAACAAAGTTGAATCGACTTCCTTAGAGATGTTGTGTACCAAATATGAAAGCATTCTGACTGTTGGATTTCTTCATATTGCACTAAGTTAAAATTTGGGCTACCATAGCGAGCCCAAATATTAACATACGGATCCGATTTGAACAAACTTCAGTCTGACCTCCTAGAGATGTTGTATACCAAATATGAAAGCATTCGGACTAGTGGATCTGAAGAAGATTTTTGAAGAAATTCCCTCATATTGCACTAAGGTAAATTTTAAGTTCCCATATGGAGCCCAAATATTAACCCAGGCACTCGAATTGAACAAACTTTAATCTGACCCCCTAGAGATGTTGTATGCCAAATATGAAAACATCCCGACGGGTGGATCTGAAGAAGATTTTTAAAGAGATTTCCTCATATCGCACTAAGTAAAAATTTGGGCTACCATTGCGAGCCCAAATATATACCTTGAGATCCGATTTGAAAACAACTTGAATCTGAGGCCCCTAGAGATGTTTCATACCAAATATGAAAGCATTCTGACTGGTGGATCTGAAGAAGATTTTTAAAAACTATCCCCCATATTGAACAAAGTTAAAATTTGGGCTTCTGTAGGAAACCCAAATATTACCCTAGGGACTTGGTTTGAACAATCTTGAATGTGACCCTCATAACAATGATGTATACCAAACAGAAGATTCTGACGGGTGGTTCTGAAGGAGATTTTTAAAGAATATTCCCCATATTACCCTAAGTTAAAAATTCAGGCTCCTGTCTTGAGACCAAATATGAACCAATGGGCTTTATTTTAACAAACTTGTATCAGACCCCCCTATGAATGCTGTATATCGAATACCAAAAGATTCTGATGATTGGTTCAGTGAGCCAGTTCAGAATTGTATATTTGGGGAGATTACAGGTAGACAATCAATCTGGTTATGTAATCTCCGTACGGTGTAAACAGATAAGTGATGTTTGTACAACTTTGAGTCATACTTGTAATGTTTCTGTTTATACTGTTGAAATAAATATCTATCCAATGATCTCCATATCTGTAATATTTTATTGCATATAAATATTAAATTTCCTGTATTTTTTTTTTGTTGTTCTAACGTAACCGTGCAGAAAGTATGATTTGATAATTAAAAATGGGTACTTTTTTAGCCATATTGCCTGCTATATTCTATTCTTGTTTTTACACCGTGGTCAATCAACCACGCTGTAAAAAGGTTGCTGTTACACCGTACCTATCAGCCAATCAAAATGCAGTATTTTTGTTTGAGGCGGTTGCTTTTAATTAGCTTGTCATAAAAATAGAACATATATTCAACAACATGAATAAGTAAACAGACTGACAATTTCTCTTGCCAGTCACTCGTCAGTATACATCAGGAGATTGTACCTCACTTTCAGATATCAAAGTTGGCCTTTTCAAATCACAGTCGATGTCAGTAAATTATTTTGATATTTGATAGTTGTCTAAATTTATTACTACCAGCAGGGTTGTACTTCACAAGACGTGGTGACACCCCATCCCGCCTCATCAATAATTTTCCAGTCTGGATATTTTCATCTGGATTGAAGTCTGCGATATCAATTCGCTCGTAGTATATCATGTACACAGACGTGATTCATTAGTTGGATCTCAAGTGGTTCCAATTACATCATCAAGGCATGCCTTCGAGGTGGAATATCTCTTCAGTCGGGACCTGCTTGATGACAGATTCAGTTTACACAATAACCCCCCCCCCCCCCCCCCCCCCCCCCCATTTGGTCATCTTCGCTTCGCTACGCCCCCGACTACGAGCAATCAGGTACTATAGCCGTATGTCTGTTCGGGGTATTTGAACGCTAATTAAGAAGCCGAGCTCTCACTCGTCTTTTTAAAATACTGGATATCCGGGGCACCCGACCGAAGTGGACATTCTACTCGGCTATCCAGAATCCCGTGCCCTCACGTCAAGTTTATTTATTTATTTATTTATTTATTTATTCATTTATTTCTTGGGGTTTAATGACACTTTCAACAGCCAAGGTCACCTCGTGACTTGACGGGCGGAGGAAGCCGGGGTACCCGGGGAGATCCACCGAGCAACGGCGTGCAACTGTCAGACTCCCCACTCCCCAACGTACTAACTTCACCCAAACTGAGTTAACATTGGTTGAAGGCAAGTGCACTATCGACTAAGTGTTAGTACCCCCCACGTGGGTAATCGGGATTAATCCTTTACCCAACGCAGACGATATCAAAATTTATTATTTTAAATATAATTTTTTGAAATTTAAAAAAAAATTCAACAAAACCACATCACGTGACCCCTCGTTGGAACGAGCTCGACGAGCTCGTTCCAACGAGGGGTCACATGTTATGGTTTTGTTGAAATTTTTCGAAAAATAATATTTTTTCAGCTGCTGAATCTGCATGTTAGGCGGGCGGGTGCTGGCGATTCGTTGGGTAATCGGGATTAAGCGCCTTGCCCGAGGGTACAACACACTTATCGCTGCTCGGGATCGAACTGTGGATCTTTCGGTTTGAAGTTCAGTGCTCTAACCACTTTGCCATCACCCTCCAAATGTTTCCGATACGGTGTTATGAAATTATATCTAACAATCATATAGATTTTTGGCCTGAAAACCACGAGAAACGGTACGTATCACATAATGTGTTCCGATTCCGTACCACATAGACGACTCATTCTGATTCCGTATCACATAGACGACCCATTCTGATTCCGTATCATTTTGACGACTCGTTTCCGGGAACGCGGCGGGCTATCATAATATGCGCATGAATACATTCTATGTACTTTTCAGTGATCGACTCAGCTGATCGCTCACAAAACAAAACAAAATCACTTACAGTTAGCAACAGAACTATTAATAGCCAATGTTCCCATCCCTCAATAAATAGAAACTGAACAATTCAATATTACACACTCGTAAATTCAAGTGTATCGTCAAAGGAAGTGGCACTGAGAGTGAAAAATTGAGAAAACAACTTTGAAAATTGCGGTGACTCATTGTTGGAGTGCACAATAATATAGTTCCATAAAATATGAGCTTTTTTAAAACGTTTTTTCGCCAAATGTTATGTCCGAAAACTTTATTAATAATTTAAGATTTAATCTGTTTATGTGACAGAATTGATAGATAAATGAATTATCATGACAATGTGCATGTCGTGTGATTTGCATCAGATTCTCGGTGGTGTCCAAAAATGAGATGACAACTCGCCGCGAAGCCGGCTCGTTGAGATCCCATTCTGGACACCACCTCGAATCTGATACAAATCACAGGACACGCACATTATCATGATAATCTGCACACTAAAAACTAAAGTGTTAAAACTGACACTTTCAAGGTGTTAAACTCATTCTAACACTTAGGGTTTGATTTTAACACTCAAAGACCAATTCTTTAAGCACTTAGACATTACAATCGTCAGACATCTGAAACTTGAATGGATGGCACTTCCCATGTGTCTAGCATTGGTAGTTCTTCCCGAATCGTCCATAATTTGATTTGCGCTTGGTGGGTACATAATTAAAAGGACACAACGCAGATGACGCGGATCAGGCTCGAGAGTTCGAGCCTGATCCGCGTCATCTGCGTTGTTTCCTTTTAAGTGTCGCGACATTACACTTGTCAAGTGGTATTATTGTAACACCTGTCAAGTTCTGGGATATCTACACTTGAACAAAGTGCTAGTTCAGCACTTAGTAAGTGTTAAATACAGCACTTCAAGTGTAGTTTTTAACACTTTAGTTTTTAGCGTGTATAGTGTTTGTAACCAACTATGTGTAATGTGAATAAATTATCTGAATCTAACGAACTTGGAATGACTTACAGCACGACCGCCGTGGACTGGTCACTTTCCACAGAGTGGGAAGTATTCCCACGGACGCAATAATATTAGATTCCAAACACTAATTATAGGAATAATCATCAAAAACTTAATTAATGAAGCACCGGGTACAACCCGGTGCTTCATTAATTAAAATTTTGCTGATGGTGATTTTGATTACTTTAGTTTTTAGCGTGTGTATATATCATCATGGCAAAATATGATCTAGTCTTAATTTCTTTCATTGAGCTGTTGATGTATTTATCATTAAACCCTTTACCCAACTCAGACGATTTCAAAATTTAATATTTTAAATATTATTTTTTTAAATTTTTCAAAACATTTCATCAAAACCATATCATGTGACCCCTCGTTGGAACGAGCTCGACGAGCTCGTTCCAACGAGGGGTCACATGATATGGTTTTGTTGAATTTTTTTAAATATAATATTTTTTCAACTGCTGAATTTGCTTATTACGCGGGCGGATGCGGTCGATTCGTTGGGTAAAGGGTTAACTACTGTTATCAAAAACGGTGGCTTAGACGTGTAATAATTCAATGCCAGTTGAGTACAGGTAAAAAAGGGGTTCTCTTTCTGAATCAAATGATGGCATGTTGCTACCCTGAATACAGATTTGTATTATGTCTGGATGTTTTTATTTGTATTGGGTGAAATACATTTGTGTTGTAAGATTAATTCTACCCCAGTTGGTATATTGGCAGTTGTCGCTAGACACGTTTTTGATGCCAATAGAGGCAGTTCAAACTTATCTGGACACATATCATGGATCATTAACTGTCATAGTGGGGCAAAAATGTATTAAAAACCTCCACGGTTTTAACCGTTAAGGGTCTGGATAAGTATCTTGAAGTCAGTGGCTCAGCAGTGATTCCTAGACAAGTCTTGGCTGCCTTAACAGACAGCCATGACTATAACTAGAAAGCACTGCTTAGATAGTCTATTGTCAGCAGAACATGTTTTTTCAAGAAGGAAATATTAATAAATCTGATAAAATCGCCAAAATGCCACCAGACTGACCAGAAAGCTCTATTTGATACCAAATTTGAGATTTCCCGAGGTCGTATGCTCCCAGACAGCCTTGTGTGCATGTGATATCGAAAGCACCAGCTGCGAGTGTAAAAAAGATTAGCGCACATGTTAGGTGCCTGCCCCCCCCCCCCCCCCCCCACCACCATTTCAATTTCAAATTCGGTGCCAGTACATAAACCTGAATTGATCCGGATATAAGAAAATTTTACAATTTAATTTTAATACCCAGTTAGTTATTATTTATTGTCGGGGTTTAACGACACTTTCGACAGCCAGGGTCACCTCGTATCGCACAGTTTTACAACCAGAGTACCCATAGAAACCCACCCAGCAGTGACGAGCTACTGTCAGACTCCCCAGCGCACAAACAGGGTTAGCATTTGTTGAAGACAGATGCACCTTCGACTTTCAGTGATTAACCCTTTACCCAACGTAATGGCCAAAACCAGCCAGCGCTATTCTCAAAAACCACCAATTAATTTTCATTATTTGTCTCACAAACATAGGTTATTACCCCTCATTGGAACAATCTCGTCGAGCTCGTTCCATCGAGGGTTCATAACCTATGTTTTTGAGACAAAAAAATGAACAAAAAATAGTTATTCATGACTTTTTTTGATAGTTTTGTCTGTTTTTCATGTTTGGTAAAGGGTTAAGGGATTAAGTGCCTTGGCCAAAGACAACGCAGTTACCTCTGGTGAGGATCAAGCCGTGGATCTTTCGGTTAGAAATTCAATGCCACAACCAATGAGCCGCCGTGGTCCTATCACCTAGTTGTGGTGAACAAACATATGGGCCATTTTCCATTTTTATGGGATAGTCAAAGATATGAGACCTCGATGTGGGGTATACCAAGCATATACAGTACGTGGAGAGTGTATTATCACTAAATCACCCGCAGAGTGGAGATTCCACCCAAAGAATAATTGCAAATTTGTTGCAAAGCATAACCAGCACAAGCAAAGTTTCAGCCAATGGTCCATTGGCTGAAACATTGCTTGTGTTTTTCTCGATATGTAAAAAATTTGAATGTTATAGCTTGGGTAATAACTCCACTCTGTGGGTGATTTAGTTACAATCCACTCTCCACGTACTGTATATAACAAACCCGCTGCTGCTGAGTTGACCTTCACTTTCAAGCCAAGTACAATAACCACTCTCCGGGTATGAAATAACCAAATATCTTTCGGGGCACTAGTTTGGTCCCACAATATTTTTGTGCCCTACAACTAGGTATTAAAAATAAAATTGCCCCCTAACCAGGTCAATTCAGGCACTGAATAATTCAATCCTTTACCCAATGTAACCGGCCAGCGCTGTTCACAAAAAAAAAATCACCATTCAGTTTTCATTATTTTTTCATTTTTTGTCTCAAAAACATAGATTTCCAATCAAGGGTCATAAGACATATTTTGACGCCAAAAAATGATAAAATTTAGTTATTCAAGGATTTTATTTGCAAGTGTCGTCTGCCTTTCGTGTTTGGTAAAAGGTGAGAACATCCTCTTTCATCTTGACAAAATATTCTTATTCGCCAGTAAATAGTACAAGATAATAGGTTGCTGACTTTATTCCATAATAATGAATATTCATGGCCGTTCGCAGATGTAAACATAGAAATCACATGACCATTATCCTTCCGTGTTGGATTTGACCTACATAAAACTCCCGTGGCAATGTTATTGTCAGATGATGTTCGACTGAGTACAAAGAAAAGGGAGATTTTCCATTCAGACTTTTTGTGGATTTTAAACTTGAGACATGCACGAGACAGTTTAAATTTTGCCCGTGTCTGACATGAGCCAGCAGCCCAAGCGGGTCGATGGATTTGTTTTCTTATTACCTTCAACATTGGCATTTCATTATAATACACATTGAAGGAGAATTGTGAAGCGCTAACGTCATTGTGAAAATTCTTCCGATTATCGATCTTCACAATTATAACTGATAGTGTCTTGGTTAATATAGTTTTCTTTGAACAAAAATTGATGATTTTTCTTATCCAGGAGAAGTTATGCACAGAAACATTAACGGTGAGTTTAATGTAACAATGGCCGTATTTTCTAAACAGTTGATTTTTTGTTTACCAGTTGGTTCTTGAGCTTTTTTCCTGTATATTTCCACACACAAAAGATCCCTACAGACATATTTGCAGATCAATACAATACTAGTTTATCCTTCATCTGAACTCAATAGCCTGCTGTTCTCTGCCATTTGTGGAGGTTTGTAGAAATAAGTTACAAGGACGCCTAGGCACAATACAGGCCGACCAGGCAGCCCCGTAGCCCGACTCCGGATCATATGTACATTATATTGGAGGTACTAACAGTACGTGGAGAGTGGATTGTAACTAAATGACCCGCAGAGTGGAGTTATCACCCAAGCTATAACATTCAAATTTTTTACATATCGACAAAAACACAAGCAATGTTTCAGCCAATGGACCTCCGGGTTTAACCCGGAGGTCCATTGGCTGAAACTTTGCTTGTGCTGGTTATGCTTTGCAACAAATTTGCAATTATTGTTTGGGTGGAATTTTCACTCTGCGGGTGATTTAGTGATAATACACTCTCCACGTACTGTAGGTACAGTATAAGCCGATGGTTGGGTGGTGCCGTTGATGCGAGACGAGCAGAACTCGAGAAGCTGTCCCGTCGCGTTGGTGGGTTTCGGGGTTCTCCGAGAAAAGGTGAGAAAATCTGATGCCCTGGAATGATGTCCGAGAGCTTCTGAGGGTAAATATACGGAAAGTTTTATTCCGCATTTATTGTTTTCTTTGTGTAGAAATTACGGCCTGTTTATTAACAATGGATCATAATGTCGACACAAAAGAATAACGTGTTAAAAAATTGAACGTTCCATACTCTGAATGTGCAGTACAGTCGTCGTGGATTGGTTGTAATCCATGCGTGGGCAATACCTGTGATGGGGGCGCGGTGGCTCGGTTGATAGAGGTGCAGGCTGCAAGCCGAGAGGTCCTCGGTTCGAATCCCACCTGCCGCAACCGCGCTGTGTCCTTGGGCAAGACACTTCACCCCCATTGCCCACGTGGGGGCACAGTGACGTTGTGTACTAAGGCGTACTGCACGTCGATGGTGCACCTGTCTTCAACCAATGCTAACCCTGCTTGTGTGGAGTTGGTATGTTGGGGAGCTGACAGTTGCTCGCCGTTGCTCGGTGGTTCTCTCCGGGTACTCCGGCTTCCTCCACCCGTAAAACTGTCACGGTCATGGTTAGCCATTGTGCAGAAATATGTGACCTTAAACACCAATAAATAAATAAATAAATAAATAGTACCTGTGATGTCCAATCACGTGTTTACTAGACAAAAGAAATCATCATCAGCAAAATTTGTGTACACCGTGCTTCATTAGTACAAGTCAAAACAAGTTGTCGGATAACCACTATAAACTATGTATCTTTCTCTTCCCACACTGATAAGACCAAAAGCTGACGTCATTTTCTGGAAAGCTCTCACTGAGAGCTTTCCAGAAAATGATGTCAGATTGTGATCTTATCAGTATGGAGCAGCAGTATACATAGTTTATTGGGGTTATGCTACAACTTATTTTGACCTGTAGTGTAATTAACTTTTTATGATTATTCCAGAATCAGAGTTTGGAATCTAATATTATTGCGTCCGTGGAAATATTGCCCACCCGTGGACAGTGACCAGTCCACCGGCCGTACTGTTGTGTAAAGTTCAGAATTGTAAATTGGAGAGGAGCCCCTGGTTAAACCTTGGACCCAAAAGCCTTATAGTCCAAGTTTGGACTGGAGGCCCCTCCCTTCCCAATTACCTTCGTGAGGTCGTAATACAATCTTTTTTTGTGTGGTATTGCTTTAAACGTCTTTAAACATTTCAATCATTGGGCATACTACTCTGTCATATACTCTCAGAGGAGACAAAGAATTTGACCCCCCCCCCCCCCCCCCCCCGTCCGTTTTAGGATTTACATGTACGTCCCTGGCTGCTGTACACAGGGTGTATGGGTAGCATATGACACCGTCGTGGCTTTGTGGTTGGAGCCCTAGGCTTCAAAACGAAAGTGCGACGACGACTGTTCGATCCTAATTAGTGTCAACTGCGTTGTGTCTTAGGCAGGACAGTCAATCCCAATTGCGCATGGTGGCGCTGTGTAGTAAGGCGTATACTGCGTGGCGATGGTGTATTGCAGAGTTAGGCCCTGTTTATACAGAATGCGAGGCGACGCGGCCGCGAAAATATTTTGTTTTCGATGTATTTCCATTTTTTACAGGACACGCCACAAAGCGACGCGACGCGCTGTTTCAGTTTCGCTAGTCAATAGGCAGAAATGTTGCGTTGCTTATGTGCGCTTGCCTATAATTATGTAGTGTGTAACATGACTAAAGCACGCCTGCGCGCGGTGTATAAACGGGTCTAGCGATGCTCAGCGAAGTCGCTGCGCCCCGTGTCGCGTCGCTTCGCATTCTGTATAAATGTGGCCTTAGTAAGTTGGAAAGTCTGATCGTTGCTCGTCGCTTCTCAATAGTTCTCTCCTGATACTCAGGTTTCCTCCACCCGTAAACCTGTCCGACACAATGTGAACCTGACTGTTGAAAGTGACACTAAACACCAACAAAAGTGTATAGCAGTATTCTCAAATTCTAAATTATTTAAGAACTGAAAATTGACTCTCACAGCAGGGGATTGCGAGAATGTTAACCGATTCTCGCGAAGCGGGACGAATTATAAGGGCTGTGAAAGAAAGATTCAGTTTCAAAGTGCAATGTGCCATTCGGGGGCGCGGTGGCTCAGTTGGTAGAGGTGCAGGCTGCAAGCCGAGAGGTCCTCGGTTCGAATCCCACCTGCGGCAACCGCGTTGTGTCCTTGGGCAAGACACTTCACCCCCATTGCCCACGTGGGGGCACGGTGATGTGTACTGAGGCGTACTGCACGTCGATGGTGCACCTGTCTTCAACCAACGATAACCCTGCTTGTGTGAAGTTGGTATGTTGAGGAGCTGACAGTTGCTCGCCATTGCTCGGTGGTTCTTTCCGGGTACTCCGGCATCCTCCACCCGTAAAACTGTCACGGTCATGGTTAGCCATTGTGCAAAAATATGTGACCTTAAACACCAATAAATAAATGTGCCATTCTGGTTTCAAGCTCGACTTTTATAAACACATTTGATGCGACGTACAACTTTTCTCTCATTACTAAACTTGGAAGGTGGGTGATATGGGAGACTTCAGTAGTTGAGATTATCTTGTTCAATGTTGCAAGCGTCAAATAAAATTCTGGCTTTATTAAATAACTTTGACTTTGATTTGAAACAGAATCCACAAGACAAGAAACTCACCAAAATTGGAAATAGGCCCTTAAGCAGGCACTTAGTTAAGATTCTACAATGTGGGGGGGGAGGGGGGGGGGGGCTAGTCAGTTTTGGGAGGGCTAAATTTGGAAAGCCGTTGTGCATTGAGAGGTTCCTCGCCTATTCTTAACTAGGGTCCTCCGGTTGTTACCCCCTCGTCCCACTTCCCCTCAGGGGAAGTGGGAGGAGGGGGGTAACAACTGGAGCGTCATAGTCAGTACTAGGCCTTCCACCCCCAAGAAAATGTTGCAAAATTCAGTGCTCTAAGATGAGAGCGAATCTGCGTCATTTACAGCCCTATATATAGCCCATTTTAGAGCGCTATATGTTGCATTGGGACAATGTTTGGCGGGGGAGGGGGGGGGGATTTAGGGAGGGGGGCAGGCCTGGCATTCTTAAAAATGCAGGAGGGCTGAAAATCGCCCCCATTGCATGGGTTTGGCGAGCGATTAGGTCTCCTTAAGCTTACAAAAGCTAAAAGTGGCAAAATGAAGTTTTACTATTAATGAATTCTGCCTAGTGGGTTTTGTACATTTTATTTAGTGCTGTTAACAAGGTAGTCTCTGTGAGACGGCTACACTTCCCCTCCCACACCTCCGGGCCTCGGCAGAGACCAATAACATAGAAGAGATCTGAAGAGGTGTGGGTTGTAAGAATAGGCGGTAATAGGAATCATCATTTTTTAAGTCCAGGAGGGCTACTTTTCGGCCTCCTTATTTTTTTTAAGGCGAGCAGGGGGCGAGCGAATAAACTGCTCTCCTCAAAATTTCAGGCCTGGAGGAGGGACCCCCACTCTACGGCTACACCACTGGTTAAACTCGAGTAAATATGGTGATATGAGGTTCTATTTTTTACTCTGTAATTTGTACTGCTGGCTCTCACAATAAGGTTATAATTGTCCTCTCAAGTTATCAGTTATTTAAGAACTGAAAATTAACTCTTGCACCAAACATCTGCGAGATTCAAAACTGATTTTCGCGAATCGGGACAGATTTTAAGGCTTGATATTATTATCACCGAAGACAGAACTTAGTTTGGTGGTGAGAATATCCTGCTGTTTATTTCGTGTAATACTGGAAGTAGCAATTGGACAATCGTGTCATGGAAAAAATCTCTCATACAGATTACATATGCGTCTATGATATTTTAGTGTTCAGTGCAGTTGCACTATTCCATATGAACATTTCTGACACATTTCCAACTCTGTGTACTCTTCACTAAACGGCCAATTTACATGCACTGGCAAAAGCATACTCGGGCGTGACTTGGCAAATTAGCGTTTTAATATGTTTTTGTACTGTGACTTCTAATTAAAGAATTTATCCACAGTGGGTTTCTATTTTTTCACGGCGTTCTGTCGGATCCTGCATTGAGATTACTTCTCGTGTTCGACAGTTTTACGGGTGAAGGAAGTCTGAGTACCCAGAAAGAACTACCGAGCAGCGGCGAGCAACTGTCAACTCCCCAACGTACTAACTACATACAAGCAGGGTTAGCATTGGTTGAAGACAAGTACAGCATTGACGTGTAGTATACCTTAGTACACAGCGCCACCGTGCATTCACATGTCCATTCGAGAATTCGTGCCTGGCCCACGAACACGACACAGATACCCCTGGTGGGGATCGACCCGTGGACCGTTCGGTTTGAAGCCCAGCCACCGCTCCGGACAGTGACCATAACTGGTTGAGGGCTAGATTTTTTTTTGTGGTCTGTATTTGTTCATACAAATTTGTTTCATTACAACTTATTGGAGAGTTCTCGTCAGATCACCGAAGATAAGCAACGTCGAGCTCGGTTAGTAGTTGGATGGGTGACCATTTCAACGACTGATTCGTGCTCCTGCGTTGTGTCCTTGGGCAAGGCACTTAACACCAATTGCCCACACGGGGGCACGATGACGCTGTGTACTAAGCGCGTCGATGGTGCACACGTCTTCAACCAATCTAACCCAGCCTGTGCCGCGGTACAGAGTTCAGAGTTACGATGTTGAAGAGCTGACAGCAGCTCGCCGTTGCTCGGTGGTTCTCTCCGGGTATTCCGGCTTCCTCCACCCGTAAAACTATCACCGACATGATATGAACCTGGCTGTTAGTGTGTCGTTAAACCTTAATAAATAAATGAATAAATAAATAAACACTGGCTTCTGGCATTCAACCAGTTAAACACTTCACCTATAATTTAATAAGTATATAAATACAGATTATCATGATAATGTGCATGTCTTGTGATTTGTATCAGATTCGATGTGGTGTCCAGAATGGGATCTCAACGAGTCGGCTTTGCCGGCGAGTTGTGATCCCATTCTGGACGCCACCGAGAATCTGATGCAAATCACAGGACATGAACATTATCATGATAATTAATTTATCTGTCACATAAACAGATTGAATCTTAAATTATTAATATAGTTTTGGAACATAATGTTGGGGGAGAAAAAGTTTTTAAAAAACCCATATTTTATGGAACAATATTGTTGCGCACTTTAATAAACAATGAGTAACGCGGTCACTGGAAATTTTTAAAGTTGTGTGCGTTGTAAAATTATTTACTCTCAATGCCACTTCCTGTGATGATACGCTTGAATTTACAAGTGTGTAATATTCAATTGTGCAGTTTCTATTTATTGTGTGTGTGTGTGTGTGGTGGGGGGGGGGGGGGGGGTGTCATTGGCAATTAATAGTTCTCTCGCTAATTGTAAGGAATTTTGGTCTGTTTTGTAAGCGATCAGTTGAGAGTCGATCACTGAGTGGCACATGTCTGTTCACCTTTTCACCGAACTCGTCCCACTGATGTTTATAAACTGTGTTTCTCGGGGTAAAAATGAAAAATTTAGGATATTCAAAAATTGTTTTGGCAAGTGTCTTCTGCTGGTCGTGTTATTGGTAAAGGGTTTCAAAATCTTATTAAATTATTAACCTCTTTTGGTACCTTTGGGTCTCCCTCTCGAAGAATGACTCCCATCTATGGTCGGTCTTTTGACTGAAATAGGGCCCTTCGAATTACAACTTTCCTGTCAATTCAAATCCCGGATCACATCAGATATGATTTCGAATCAGATCAGATTTCGTGAGACCCTTTCCCAAAGGAGTTATGACATGATTTGCCCACCAGTTCAAACCAAAACTCTTCCAATCTCAGTCTTCATTCAAATAAAATTTTGAATTCTTCTTTAACTCTTGAAGTTTCTAATTTTGACTTCAGTCACTTTTTACTGCAACAAAACACCTGCCTCAAAAGCCAGTTTGTTGATACATGTGCAAGTAACATCCCAAGGGCCTTCTCCGTTGTTTCTAGAAACAACTCGCCCCCACCCCCACCCCACCCCACACCCCCATGTTCCAATGTGTTCTAAGTCCCCACTGGAACTCAAGGGACGAACTGCAAAGCTAGAGAATGTAAACTGTCGAACTGTGAGAAAATGGATTAATATCTCCATCATTTAGTACGTGGAGAGTGGCTTGTAACTGAATCACCCACGGAGTGGAGTTATCACCCAAGCTATAACTTTCAAATTTTGTATATATCGAACAAAAACAAAAGCAATGTTTCAGACAATGGACCTCCGGGTTTAACCCGGAGGTCCATTGGCTGAAACTTTGCTTGTGCTGGTTATGCTTTGCAACAAATTTGCAATTATTGCTTGGGTGGAATCTCCACTCTGCGGGTGATTTAGTGATAATAATCTCTCCACGTACTGTAAATGCCCACTGGCACATAGAACACATTGGAACTCAGGGGACGAATTGCAAAGCCACAGAATGTAGACAGTTGAAGTGTGGGAAAATGCATTAATATCTCCATCATTTAATACCATAAGATTCGATCCTCGTTCGGGACGACCCGCGTTGTATCATTGGGCAAGGCACTTTATCCCGGTTGCCTACATGGGGGCACGATGACGCCGTGTTCTAAGGCGTACTGCGCGTCGATGGTGCACATGTTTTCAACCGCTGTAACCCTGCTTGAGCGGAGCTTGAACAGAGTTAGAATGTTGAGCTGACAGTTGCTCGTCGATGCTCGGTGGTTCTCCCCGGGTATTCCGGCTTCCTCCACCCGTAAAACTGTCACGGTCACGATTAGCCATTGTGCATAAGTATGTGACCTTAAACACCAATAAATAAATAAATAAATAAATAAATAAATAAATAAATAAATAATACCATAAGAACAATTTAGTCAATAGAGATTACAGAGATTGATGATTATTGCATGCGACTGTTTTGTTATAAAACTTACATGTGTAGCTTCTGTATTAATGTTCTCAGTCCATTGTGAATGTAACCCCAAATTGGAGCATTCTTAAAGCAAATATTTCCAAATTGCATGGGACCCGGACCCTTTCCTAAAGAGGACAGAAGAATCCCCGTGGTTCAACTGTTATCCCCCTTCAAGTTGAGCAGTATGTGGAGAATGTATTATCACTAAATCACCCGCAGAGTGGAGATTCCACCCAAGCAATAATTGCAAATTTGTTACAAAGCATAACCAGCACAAGCAAAGTTTCAGTCAATGGACCTCAGGGTATACATGTACCCGGAGGTCCATTGGCTGAAACATTGCTTGTGTTTTTTGTCGATATGTACGCCATTTGAAAGTTATAGCTTGGGTGACAACTCCACTCCGCGGGTGATTTAGTTACAAACCACTCGCCACGTACTGTAGATACTTCATGTACGTTCCGATAACTGTAAATATTGACAACAATTGAAAGGTCCATGTTCGTGAAATATGTGACTGATTTTCTTTTCAGTTTTTTTAACCCTCAATGAACTGAGCAACTGTCCCCAATTCCCACTAGACTACAATCTGGATACGTCCAACTGCTTAGCAGTAATTTCTAGTCAAGTCCTGGCTGCCTGTTAACTTATAAGGCAGCCAAGACCTGACTACAAAACACTGCCCAGGTGTTTTGTCTGTTGTCGGCCTTTGTTGATGCCTGATAGCAGTTTAAGTGTTCATTTTCATGAAAGAAATTACTGTTTTTCAGTTTCGTAAACCCTTGGGGGCCTGGGCAATTGTCCTGAATTCCACTAGACTATGTCCAGTTGCTTAGCCGTGATTTCTAGTCAAGCCTTGTCTGCCTATTTAGGCAGCTAAGACTTGGCTAGAAATCACTGCCTTGGTGTCTTGTCTATAACCAGCAGGACCTCCTAATGACGGCATGTAAAGGGCACATGATCTGAGATCGCAAAAGCCTGATATAGACCTTTAAAAGTTAAGGTGTGTTTGGAACAAGAGGCAAAATTACTTTAGATATGATTTGTGTAAAAGAATGCCACTTTTGAGCTTAATGGTAGTGGCATTTGTTGCGCTGTGGCAGAATGATACAAGAACAACATACAGTACGTGGAGGGTGTAATATCACTAAATCACCCGCAGAGTGGAGATTCCACCCATGTAATAATTGCAAATTTGTTGCAAAGCATAACAAGCACAAGCAAAGCTTCAGCCAATGGACCTCAGGGTTAAACCCGGAGGTCCATTGGCTGAAACATTACTTGTGTTTTAGACGATATATACAAAATTTGAAAGTTATAGTTTGGGTGATAACTCCACTCCGCGGGTGATTTAGTTACAATCCACTCGCCACGTACTGTACAACTTATTCTGTATTTTGCTGATGTGAATTCCCCTTTGGTGCTATCACCAAATCTCAGTCAAGTCAGATACCGAATACCTGAACCGATACCGAGGTTATACTCCATAAAAAATACCGAAACCGATGGTTCATTCCAACTAGACCAATTCCCTGTAGACCAACTCCCACGAGGCCAATTCACAAAAGACCAATTCCCCTTAGACCAACTGGTGTGTTCTACTTTAAAAATAATTCTATATCAATAATTTGATATATTTATAAATATTTATAAATGTATTTAATGTTATTGATATTCAAGCCTGAAAATAAGCAGTCTGTCATTTGCAGAATGAGGTCCCCGAGAGGGTGAATTTGCTGCTGCTATCCCGTACAGTGGGCCAGATTATTCTCTGGGTACCTCTTTCTGTTTATGTTTGAGCCCTTAATTCAGATTGAGGTTCACAGAGGGTAACTTTAGTGATGCGACCCTACTGTGCAGGGTAGCATCACCAAATTCACCCTCTGGGGACCTCATTTTTTCAGATGATAGTCTGCTTATTTTCTGGCTTGTTGATATTTTATAAACTGAAATGTTTTAAACCTATATTTTTGTATGTTATGCGTATAAATATTTTTTTATCAAATAAAGTGCTTATCAGTAAATAAATGTTTTCTTAATTATCCTTAATCAACCCTTAATCAATAACAGTACGCAGTTGGTCTTTTGGGAATTGGTCTAAAGGGAATTGGTCTAGTGGGAAGACACCGTGAATTCTCCTTTGGTGCTATCACCAAATCTCAGTCAAGTCAGATACCCGATACCGAGGTATACTCCCTTAAAAATACCGAAACCGAACTCAAAATTCCAATACCTCCTATATCTCGAATCTCGAAGCTTCGGAGGACGATAACCTAAAAGTAAATAAATGGATGCCCTCGTGTTTCTCTCTACCTTGTATCGTCGCTGTTGGTTTTTTGTAAATTGCCTGAATTTGCCTCTGATATTACTATTACTCTGCATCTGGTTTTCAATAACGCAGCCAATTTGATGCGAAATGGGATGCCTGGTATTAACGTTGTGTGTTTAATTAACATAAACAGAACAGCTTGTAAGGCCGTGACGCATGTCTCAACAGCTATCAAATAAGAACTCCAATACGCTTATCACATCTACTGAGGAATTTACTCAAAGACGTTCTAAACAGAATGGTTCTAATTAATATATCCTATATAACGTGTGAGTTTGTCTGTAATGAGAATATCTTGATTTGATTAATATTAAAACGGAACTTTCAAAGCTTCTCACGTCTTCCTAATTTAAATCCACATTGACCATGAGTGTGAATTATGTAATTTTGGACAGGCCTCGCATTCTTAAAAATGCAGGAGGGCTAAAAATCGCTCTCCTCACACGTCCTAGGGGAGGGGGGGGGGGGCGATTAGTTCTCCTCGAGCTTACAAAAGCTAAAGGTGGCAAAATGAAGTTGTACTATTAATGAAATATGCCTAGAGGGCTTTGTACATTTTATTTTGAGCTGCTAACCAGGTAGTTTCTGTGAGACGGCCACACTACCCCTCCCACACCTCCGGGCCTTGGTAAGGCCCGGAGGTGTGCGAGAGGCAATGTGACCATATTACAGAGATAATTAACATAGCAGATATCTGAAGACCTGTGGGTTTTAGGAATAGGCTGTTGTTGTAATCATTATTTTCTAAGGCTAGGAGCAGCTAGGAGGGCTATTTTTCGCCCTCCTCAGTTTTTTTTAAGGCGAGCAGTAGGCGAGCGTATAAATCGCTCTCCTGAAAATGTCAGGCCTGGTTGGAACTACACCATTTCGTCCTTTGAGTGCAACAGTGCTTCATCTGCAGTACTATGGCGCCTTGGTACGCTCGAGGTACACAGTGCTTCATCTGCAGTACTATGGCGCCTTGGTACGCTCGAAGTACACAGTGCTTCATCTGCAGTACTATGGTGCCTTGGTACACTTGAGGTACACAGTGCTTCATCTGCAGTACTATGGCGCCTTGGTACGCTCGAGGTACACAGTGCTTCATCTGCAGTACTATGGCGCCTTGGTACACTCGAGGTACACAGTGCTTCATCTGCAGTACTATGGTGCCTTGGTACACTCGAGGTACGAAATTAGCGCATCGTTTGTAATACGTGTTTGATATTATAGGAATAAATATGAACAGCGAAATAAATCCTCTTATCTCCAACTTCTTGCCTGGGTGGCATATTCTGTTATTCTAGTTCTAGGAAACTTTTCTTCCCGAGATTGCTTTGTCTGAGGACCAGGCATGTCAACCGGTACCGGTACCGCCGGTTCCCTCATGCTCCAACCGGTACCGGTACTGAAGCTTTGTTCCGCCGATACCGGGACAAAATTATTTTGTGCGGAAATACTTAACTGAACGAGGGTAAACAATCAATCAATCAATCTTTATTGTATGATTACACCATTACGGTCAAGTGTACAGTAGATAATATAATAACATAATCTTTGTTTACAGAACAAGGTTTCAACAATATTTTATGTATATTGCCATTGAGTGTATGCACACGTGCATACTCCACCCAGACACACAAACCCACACCCACACACACCAAAATATATATATTTGTGTTAAATTCACTGTTACCCATTTCTTCATCATCGTTATTTATTCGACATTGCTGTCGACTTGGGGATGCCAGACTCCCTTTTTCTGTAGCCCATGGTACACAAAATGCGCCACATTATTCAGGGATTTTGTATCATCGCACTTTAGAATGAGCTTGAGTTTCTGTTTGTCATCATTGCTGTTATAGAAACTTTCGCCCATCCCGAAGTGCCTCAACAAATTCTCTGGCTCCGTATTAACCCTTTACCCAACGTAACGGCCAAAACCGGCCAGCGCTATTCTCAAAAATCGCCAATTAATTTTCATTATTTTTTTCATTTTTTGTCTCAAAAACATAGGTTATGACCCCTCGTTGGAACGAGCTCGTCGAGCTCGTTCCAACGAGGGGTCATAACCTATGTTTTTGAGACAAAAAATGAAAAAAATTAGTTATTCAGGAATTATTTTTGCAAGTGTCGTCTGCTTTTCACGTTAGGTAAAGGGTTAAGTAAACGACGGTGAAGTAGAAAGTGTGTTTCGTCATCTACCGACTTACATTGCCAGCATAGCCTATGATTTTCGGGTACATGGTGGTATCTACCTCGTTCAATTCCTAAGCTATGACAGCTGAGTTTGAGTTTAGATAATGCTTGTCGATGTTTCGGGATTATGCATTTCTCAGACTGATAATCGTGTATGGCATACTTGCACGACATATAGTTAAAACTAGAAGTCCTGTCACGAATAGTGCGCTTATCTAGGCTCAATTGCGCGTTGGAATTGCGCGCAATTGCCATGTCGAATGGCATCCAAATCACGGCAGGTTCTCCCAGTTACTCATAGCAAACACATGCAATGTTTCTGCCAATGGACCTCCGGGTTACCCGGAGGTCCATTGGCTGAAACATTGCTTGTGCACAGGCCATATGTACAGAATTTGATAGCTTTACTATGGCCATAACGCGTACATTAACGCGCAGATCAACTTGTTTTTTTTTGTGCGCATTTCATGACAGGACTTCTAGTTTTAACTGTACAGTTAACTTCTGCACAACGACCTCAATAAGGTCGACCATTTTGACATTTCAAACGTGGCATCAAAGAAAATGAAAGCGCCGTCATCGGTTATACTTCAAAGAAATTATTCTGTGGCGTCATCAAAGAAATCATAAAACACGATTTTCGTGCTTTATGATTACTTTGATGCCGCCGCAGACTAATTGTACGATGCCATGTTTGTCTTTGCGACATTGGGGACTGGGTCGGTTTAAATGCGAATTTGTTCCATCTGATTGTGATATGTCACCCAATTGCTGATTTGTATTGGTATCGGTACCGGTTTCGACGGGACAGGCTCTGTCGCGTCTCGGTACCGGTTATGTTGGTACCGGCGTTACTTTGACATGCGCACTGTGGACACATTGTACTTTTAACCTCCCTACTCTTTCAGTAACAGGAATAGTTAACCACGATTTTACGGAACCCATTATTAGGAATGGATCACACGAGAATAGCACGAAATTGAGTGAGTGTGATCAACGCCATTTGAAAATATCGCCAAAGGCACCGCAAAGATGACTGATAAGAGGTGTAAACCAGGTGCCAATACTATAAAACATATATACACTTGTACTTTCTAGAATTGTATCTTCTAATTAAGACTTTAATTGGGTTAAAATGAACCATTAGCATTTTCAAAGATCTGGCATTTTGCCAGTTGGCAAATTGCCATATCTTTTAAAATGCTAATGATTCATTTTGGTCAATTATATTAATACAGTACGTGGAGAGTGTATTATCACTAAATCACCCATAGAGTGGAGATTCCACCCAAACAATAATTGCAAATTTGTTAAACCCGGACGTCCATTGGCTGAAACATTGCTTGTGCACAGGCCATATGTACAGAATTTGATAGCTTTACTATGGCCATAACGCGTACATTAACGCGCAGATCAACTTGATTTTTGTGCGCATTTCATGACAGGACTTCTAGTTTTAACTGTACAGTTAACTTCTGCACAACGACCTCAATAAGGTCGACTATTTTGACATTTCAAACGTGGCATCAAAAAAAATGAAAGCGCCGTCATCGGTTACTTCAAAGAAATTATTCTGTGGCGTCATCAAAGAAATCATAAAACACGATTTTCGTGCTTTATGATTACTTTGATGCCGCCGCAGACTAATTGTACGATACCATGTTTGTCTTTGCGACATTGGGGACTGGGTCGGTTTAAATGCGAATTTGTTCCATCTGATTGTGATATGTCACCCAATTGCTGATTTGTATCGGTACCGGTACCGGTTTCGACGGGACAGGCTCTGTCGCGTCTCGGTACCGGTTATGTTGGTACCGGCGTTACTTTGACATGCCTACTGTGGACACGGTACCGGTTATGTTGGTACCGGCGTTACTTTGACATGCGCACTGTGGACACATTGTACTTTTAACCTCCCTACCCTGTCAGTAACAGGAATCGTTAACCACGATTTTACGGAACCCATTATTGGGAATGGATCGCACGAGAATAGCACGAAATTGAGTGATTGTGATCAACGCCATTTGGAAATATCGCCAAAGGCATCGCAAAGATGACTGATAAGGGGTGTAAACCAGGGGCCAATATTATAAAACTTATACAGTTGTACTTTCTAGAATTGTGTCTTCTAATTAAGACTTTAATTGGGTTAAAATGAACCATTAGCATTTTCAAAGATCTGGCATTTTGCCAGTTGGCAAATTGCCATATCTTTTAAAATGCTAATGATTCATTTTGGTCAATTATATTAATACAGTACGTGGAGAGTGTATTATCACTAAATCACCCATAGAGTGGAGATTCCACCCAAACAATAATTGCAAATTTGTTAAACCCGGACGTCCATTGGCTGAAACATTGCTTGTGTTTTTGTTCGATATATACAAAATTTCAAAGTTATAGCTTGGGTGATACCTCCACTCCGCGGGTGATTCAGTTACAATCCACTCTCCACGTACTGTAGGTAGAAAATACAGTTCTAGAAAATACAATTGTAAAAGTTTTATAGTATTGGGTCCAGGGACCAACATTATGAAGCTTTTACAATTGTATTTTCTAGAATTGTCTTTTCTAATTAAGACTTTAAATCGGGTAAAATTTAACATTGGCATTTTCAAAGATCTGTCAATCTGCCAGTTGGCAAATTCCCATATCTTTTAAAATGCTATGATTCATTTTTTGTCAGTTATATTAATAGGTAGAAAATACATTTCTAGAAAATACAATTGTAAAGGTTTTAGAGTATTGGCTTCTGGTTTTTCTCCCCCAACTGCATGTGTAACATACGTGTGTCCCGGGTGAGATAGCAGGGAGAGACAAAAATCATCCTCGATGAGTCTGAAGGTGGAAATGGGGAAATCTCACCCTCGGGGCAAGATATTTGAACCAGACCCTCAGCACGTGACTCCCGATTACCTCTGGCTAACGTAATCGCTGCATGTTGGGGGGGGGGGGGGGGGGGGGGAGAGAAAAATCATTCTCGATGAGTCTGAAGGCGGGAATGGGGAAATCTTGTCCCCGGAGCAAGATATTTGAACCAGACCATCGGCAAACCTCGGGTCTGGTTCAAATATCTTGCCCCTCGGGTGAGATTTCCCCACCCCACCTCCAGACTCATCGGGGATCATAATAGTCCCGACTGTGATGGCTTGAGTCCCGACTAACGTACAGTACAGTCGCCTTGGACTGGTTATATTCCACGTGTGGGACTGATGTCCACGCATGCGTTTACCAGGTAATAAAAATCAGTAGCAGGACAATTTTAATGAAGCACCGGGCACAATTAAATTTTTGATGATTAATTTTATAATTAGTATTTGGTATCTAATATTATCGTTTCCGTGGAAATATTGCCCAAACGTGAAAGTGACCAATCAACGGCGGCCGAACTGTACTAATATCCCAGCTCCATCATCAAGGCATGGCTTCGTCGAAGGCATGCCTTGATGATATTTATTTATTTTACTTATTTATTTATTGGTGTTTAAGGTCACATACTTATGCACAATGGCTAATCATGACCGTGACAGCTTTACGGGTGGAGGAAGCCGGAGTACCCGGAGAGAACCACCGAGCAACGACGTGCAACTGTCAGCTCCTCAACATTCTAACTCTGTTCAAGCTCCGCTCAAGCAGGGTTACTGCGGTTGAAGACATGTGCACCATCGACGTGCAGTACGCCTTAGTACACGGCGTCATCGTGCCCCCCATGTAGGCAACCGGGATAAAGGACACAACGCGGGTCGTCCCGGACGGGGATCGAACGCGGGACCTCTAGCATAGAAGTCCAACAGTTTACCACTGGGCCACCGCGCTCTACCCTTGATAATATAGATGGAGTGTTAGTCAGTAGGGCAAATTTGTCATACTGGGCCCCAACAGACCGAATCAGGAACTACAGGTCTCCATTTGTATCACCGACTGTATGTTTGTGAGACAAGTCCATGTATTAAATCTGGGTTTTTGAGAAAGTACACGATCACAAGCAAGAATTAGTTGATCTTAGACTCCAAAGGTGACATCGGTCCCTCCCCACTCCCTCACGTGACCCATCACGGGGAATGCTGCCCTCCTCTATCGGAATCTATTCTCGCAAGGAAAACAGTTGGAATCAACTTTTATTCTCTCAAAATATTCATTTGATTCTTGTCATAGATCCTCAATCTGAATGTGTCCTCAAAGGCCTGGAGAATTCTGTTTATTTTTGGCACGCTTATAATACGGTAACATGTTGATCTAACAGTGGTGTCTAGTGAAGTCTTGGCTGCCTGTACAGGCAGCCAAGACTTCACTAGAAACCACTGACAAAGTACTGTAACTAACTTCAATCAGCAAGACAACCAAATAGTTATGCGGACCAGACCAGCCAAGATGATCCGATTCACTGTCAAGGCGAACCAGTCCGGAACGGTCTGGGTCATTCCGGTCCGGTGCCCATGCCTGAACCGGTCCAAAGCGGCCCGGTCCACTCATATGCTAATGAATTGCCCGTTTTCTCAAAGTTGTTAACCTATATATTAAAAAATAAAATTGAATGCTGTGCAAAGTGCAAACACAATGTTTGATTACTGTGTGTAGCATTGTCTGTCTCTTGTGGCAGTGGTGCCAAGGGCATACTGCAATATCCCGTGCGGTAACGCTAGTGTTCCCTATTATATTCATTTCACATCCGTTTTAGGCAATACCCCTTATTGAACAGAGAAAAATCGTTGAATAAAATTCACGTATTTCACATGTTGAGAATCAAAATCAACATAGGTATAAACGACTGACTAAACTTAACTTTATATCGATGTTGCGGTCACGATTAGCCATTGTGCAGAAGTATGTGACCTTAAACACCAATAAATAAATAAATAAATAAATAAATAAATGGTTAGCTCGGTGGCTCAGTGGTTAAGGTATTGGTCTCCAAACCGAAAGGTCCAGTGTTCGATCCCCGCTAGAGGTGACTGCTTTGTGTCCTTGGGCAAGGCACTTAACCCCGATTGTCCATATGGGAGCACGATGACGCCGTGTACTGAGGCGTACTGCACGTCGATGGTACGCATGTCTTCAACCAATCAAGCCCTACCTGTGCTGCAGATGTTGGAGAGCTGGCAGCTGCTCGCCGGTGCCAGGTGGTTCTCTCCGGGTACTCCGGCTTTCTCCACCCATAAAACTGCCCGACACGAGGTGACCCTGTCTGTCAAAAGTGTCGTTAAACCCCAATAAATAAATAAATATATAAATAAATAAACCGATTCTCGCGAATCGTGGCAAATGTGAAGGTCTGTACTTAAATGATTGCTCAACTGTTGAGATAATCGATCTCCTGAACATTATTACAGAAGGGACTTGCTCACCCTCCTGTGATTTTCAAAACTACAGTCTTGTTTAACGCGAGTTCTGACTTCCAGCTCTACCTAATAAGTATTCATAGCTTGTTTCGCATCCATATCTCCTGTTGGAATTCGTCATACGACTTATGTGAGTAATCTTATCATTTAAACGTGTGTCTTAACACCACGAACATATGTTCACACGTGATCAATAAGTAATAATCTACTTATAAGATCAAAGGGAATTCGATATGATGACAGGAACTTGAAAATTGCCCTAATTTCAATTACTTGTGGTTTGAATAAAACCGGCTGCACTTCAAGGTGTCTTCCAATTTCCCACTAGACCAATTCTCTTTAGACCAATTCCCTTTAGGCCAATTCCCAAAAGACCAATTCCCCTTAGACCAACTGCATACTGTTATTGATTAAGGGTTGATTAAGGATAATTAAGAAAACATTTATTTTCTGATAAGCACTTTATTTGATAAAAAAATATTTATACGCATAACATACAAAAATATAGGTTTATAACATTTCAGTTTATAAAATATCAACAAGCCAGAAAATAAGCAGACTATCATCTGAAAAAATTAGGTCCCCAGAGGGTGAATTTGGTGATGCTACCCTGTAGGGTAGCATCACTAAATTTACCCTCTGTGAACCTCAATCTGAATAAAAAAATTCTAAATCGAGTGGGCCAATTCTCCAACATAAACAGAAAGAGGTACCCAGAGGATAAACTGGCCCACTGTATGGGATTGCATTAGCAAATCCCCCCCACCCCCCCCCCCCCCCCCCCCCGAACCTAATTCTGCAAATGACAGACTGCTTATTTTCAAACTTGAACATCAATAACATTAAATACATTTATAAATATTTATAAATATATCCAATTATTGATATAGTATTATTTTAAAAGTAGAACACATCAGTTGGTCTAAGGGGAATAGGTCTTATGGGAATTGGCCTAGTGGGAATTGGTCTAGTGGGAATGAACCCACTTCAATGCTCGCAGAGAAAAGGACCGGAAAGTAGTTTGAGCGTCCCAAAATATGCCATTGTGTAAACCTGGTATGTCCCGACTGTGATTGTCTGAGCCCCGACTGACTGACTGACTGACTAATATTCCAGCCACAGCATCAATTTGACATCAAAGCATGCCTCCGTTTTCTGTCATGTAACAAATATGTATTCGGAAATGAAATTTCTCGCATGTGTTTTGATGCCTAACTTAGCTAAAGTGCGGCGGGCTTTCCTGGGAATAAAGCACTTTCGTGATACTTCGTTTGCAGATGACTCTGTTTAACATGGTTGTGACCAATAGGACCCCCGTGGGAAGTGAAGCAGTGCTTGTTTACTGTGAGAGACAAGCTCTGTTGTTCTGGTATAATATGACTTATCAATGCTTGGGGTGGAAGTCCTCTAAAATGAGCAACTTTGGGTATAAACGATTGACTAAAGTTTACTTATCTCCATGTTGCGTTTACGGTTAGCCATTGTGCCATTTCTGACCTTAAATACAAATAAATAAATATGTAAATAAATAAATAAGTAACCAATAGAAAAATAATGTTGAGATGCTTCTTCATGTCACCTTTTCCTTCGTTAGCCATATTGTTTATGTTTGAACAGAATTTCCACTAAAAGAAGTACAACTGTAACAACAACTAACGCGCGATCTCGCCCAAGCGAGATCGCGCGTTAGTTTTTGCTATGTATTTTGAGGGAAATTATTTACAACGTACCTCCGTGGGAACCCTGTGAAGTGAAACAGTGCTTGTTTACTGTGGTAACCAAGCTCTGTTTTACTTGTTAAATAGGACCCAGTCACCAATGCTTATTGTGGAAGTCCTCTAAAATGGGCAATATGGGAGTAAAAGATTGGCTAAACTTGACTTTATCTCTATGTTGTGGTCACGATTAGCCATTGTACAGAAATATATGGGGGCGCGGAGGCGTTGCGGTAACCGGTTCTCGTCAGATCACCGAAGTTAAGCAACGTTGAGCCCGGTTAGTCCTCGGACGGGTGACCGTCTGAGCGATCGATTCGGACTCCCGGGTAGTGTCCTTGGGCAAGGCACTTAACCTCGATTGTCCGCATGGGGGCACGAAGACGCCGTGTACTAAGGCGTACTGCACGTCGATGGTGCGCATGTCTTCAACCAATCTAACTCTGCCTGTGCTGCAGGGCGGAGTTATGATGTTGGGGAGCTGGCAGCTGTTCGTCGTTGTTCGGTGGACGTGGTTCTCTCCGGGTACTCCGGCTTCTTCCATCCATAAAACTGTCACGGTCATGATTAGCCTTTGTGCATAAGTATGTGACCTTAAATACCAATAAATAAATAAATAAATAAATACAGAAATATGTGACTGTAAACACCTATAAATAAATAAATTTCTGATTTAAACGGCGTACCTCACTGTTCACAGTGCATGCAGTGCGCAACGCTTGTGTCGAGTCAGTTCCGAAATATTGCTAAATCTGTGTGGGAAGACGCGTGGGTTTAGGAATTAATTGATGTGCTATTAGTTTGTCGTAACCTTTAATTAGTTCGCGTATTTTACGAATGTTGTCACCCTCACGTAACCTAAACGATCGTTCACGGATTATTTCCAGGCCCATGCGGGTCTTTTTTCCCAATCTCAGACACTGGGGTACCCTTTAGCTAACTCGAGTTTCAAGGGACACTCATTTTTTCCTGAACTATTTATTTACTGGGGATTAACGACACTTTCGACAGCCAGGGTCACCTCGTGTTGGATTTTCCTGAACTAAAGCTCGAAATTGTTGCTTTTTTCTCTCTATTTTTAGAATCAATAAAAAATGTTATTAATTATTTCTCAAAAAATCAACTTGTGCAGAGTACTTACAGTACAGTCGCCGTGGACTGGTGGTAATCCACGCTTGGGCAGTGATATCCACGCATGCGTTTACCATGTAAAAAAAATCATCGTCAGCAAAATTTTAATTAATGAAGCACCGGGTTGTACCCGTTGCGTCATTAATTCATTTTTGATGATTTTCCTATAATTAGTGTTTGGAATCTAATATTGCGTCCATGGAAATATTGCCCACTCGTGACCAGTCCACGGCGGGCGTACTGCAAGACACCAGGGCTGTAGCCAGGCTAAGTGAAGTGTTGTGTGTGTGTGTGGGGGGGGGGGGGGGGGGGGCGATACCCCCACCCCGCGCCGCTTCATTTCATCTCATGCTGTGTTGAGAGTTTGTATCCTCCATAGGAGAAGGGCAAGCGCCTTCCATGTAGAAACAATTAACTTTTCATCTCAGTTGGCACCCTGGGTACTTTCTGTCCACCAAGAAAAAATCATGGGATATTACGATCATTCTTTTGTCTCTCCACCCGCTCGTCTGTGGACAAGACACAAAAAAATCTCATTTCTCAATTAATTCAAGGCCTATTGTTTTGAAACATGATACAGTGTTACTTTCCGAGAGGATATCATATTTGGGGTTTCCACGGCCAGCAAAAATGGCCGCAGTCGGCCATTTTGTTTTTAAAATATCTATTTCACTTTTAACCCTTTACCCAACGTAACGCTTAAAACCGGCCAGGGCTATTCACAAAAATCGCCATTTAATTTTCATTATTTTTTTCATTTTTGTCTCAAAAACATAGGTTATGACCCCTCTTTGAAACGAGCTCTTCGAGCTCGTTCCAAAGAGGGGTCATACCCTATGTTTTTGAGACAAAAAAATGAAAAAAAATTAGTTATTCAAGAATTTTGTTTGCAAGTGTCGTCTGCTTTTCATGTTAGTTAAATTGTTAAGCAAGAATTTCTTTTTAATGATTTGGATCTTGATTATTTTTGTTTTGGGAAACAACTAGCACAATTTACCTAACACAGTATAGGGATGTTTCTCTCGTGCACCAAATATACAAATTAGCAAGCCATCTCTGTTTTTTGTAAAAAAAATTAAAAATCTCCCAAATGACCAAACCTCAATTAATTCAATACCAATTGTTATTAAACTTAATTCAATGGCGTTTATTGACAAGAGGAAGATGATATCATATTTTGGAGGTTGACGGTCATCTGAATAGAGATGGGAGGTATTGGAATTTTGAGTTCGGTATCGGTCTCGGTATTTTTAAGGGAGTATACCTCGGTATCGGTTCGGGTATTCGGTATCTGACTTGACTGAGATTTGCTGATAGTACAAAGGGGAATTCACGTAAGAAAAATACAGAATAAGTTGTTCTTGTATCATTCTGCCACTGCTCCATAAATGCTGCTGCCAATGAGCTCAGCGCGAACACAAATCATATCTACAGCAGTTTTGTGACTTCTAAACACACCTTAACCTTTAAAGGCGTTTGCAATCTCGGAGCATGTGCCCTGACCATGCCCGCTTCAGGAGGTCCTGCCGACAATAAACAAATTGCCTGGCAGTGATTTCTAGTCAAGTCTTTATTAGGGCTGAAACGGTTGGCTCATTTTCACAACCGACTAACCGAGAGCTATAACCGGATAATATCCGGTTAACCGTAGTCGTTATTTCACCGAATCTGGGATCAGAACTATAGGAATTGGAAAGCAGTATTCTCAGAAACTATTCCGTAGTGTGTATACAAACGAACGTTGTCGAGTACTCGACAGCGTTCGTTTGTATACATACTACGGAATAGTTTCTGCGGTTATTCAGAACTCACGGAAATTGCCGATTATTAACGAAGTCTTGAACGCCAAAGTCGATTATGTCTCAATGTACACAGCGCTGCTTCGAAGTGTAATCTATCTCAAAGGAGAAGCGGCAGATTTACTACGTTTTAACGGTGGAATGACGATCACTATCGATATTTCGGATAACCGGTTGACGTTTTTTTTTATCGGTTAGGTAGGTAACCGGTTTCAAACCGGTTATCCGGTTAACCATTTCAGTACTAGTCTTTACAGACAGTCAAGACTTGGCTAGAAATCACTGTTAAGTAACTGGACATGTACAGGTAGTATAGTGAGAATTCAGGATAATTGCTCATGCCCCTGAGGGTTAACACAACTGAAATAAAATCAGTCATTTCTTTCATGAAAATGAACCCTTCATCTCCTATCAAGCCTCAACAAGTCCTTACAAATAGTGAATGTAGGAAAATTTTGAAAATTCAGACGGTTTCGGTATTCAGTGATTGGTTCGGTTCTGTTCGGTTTTTCGGTATCCCCATGATATCGGTTTCGGTTCAGTTTTTCGGTATATTTTCAATCTCTACATCGGAAATGGCCACTGTTGGCCATTTTGTTCTAACAATAACAAATGCACGTTTTATGCAAGAACATCCAAACGGCAATCCAGATTTATATTTTTTGTTTTATTTTTGGGAAACAAATAGCACAATGTACATAACATTGGGAGCGCGGTGGCTCAGTAGGTAGAGGTGCAGGCTGCAAGCCGAGAGGTCCTCGGTTCGAATGCCACCTGCGGCAACCCCGTTGTGTCCTTGGGCAAGACACTTCATCTCCATTGCCCGCGTGGGGGCACGATGGCGCCGTGTACTAAGGCATACTGCACGTCGATGGCGCGCATGTCTTCAACCAATCTAGCCCTGCCTGTGCTGCAGTGCGGAGTTACGATGTTGGGGAGCTGGCAGCTGCTCGTCGTTGATCGATGGTTCTCTCCGGGTACTCCGGCTTCCTCCACCCGTAAAACTGTCACGGTCATGATTAGCCATTGTGCATAAATCTGTGACCTTAAACATAAATAAATAAATAAATAAATATCATAACATATTATACGGGGTTTTCTCTTGTGCGTAAAGTATGCAAACCAGTCCACGGCGACTGTACTGTAACCTCCTAAATTTCAAATGACATAAAAAGGCCAAAAATGGCGATAAAAACAAAAACAGCTATCAGCTAATTTTTTGAGCTGTACAACAAAAAAATTTTAAAAAAACACTCAGATGAGTTCCACATAACCGTTGGGAATTTCCTATTACGACCTCACAATGGGTCCACATGTTTAGATATACAGTTAAAACTATAGAAGTCCTGTCACGAATAGTGCGCTTATCTAGGCTTAATTGGGCGTTGGAATTGCCATATCGAATGGCATCCAAAGCACGACATGTTCTCCTGGTTACTCATAGCAAACACATGGAATATTTCTGCCAATGGACCTCCGGGTTACCCGGAGGTCCATTGGCTGAAACACTGCTTGTGCACAGGCCATATGTACAGAATTTGATAGCTTTACTATGGCCATAACGCGTAGATTAACGCGCAGATCAACGTGCTATTTGTGCGCATTTCATAACAGGACTTTTTTAACTGTAGTATTTGTCAGAGAAGGGATTTACAAACGTTGACAGTGGAATGATTGAGACAGGCGTGGGAATTAAAAGATAGAGAAAGAAAATTAAAAGTGTCGTCGTTGATTTGGGTGGAGTTCAGATATAAATGATAAAAAAAAACAAGTGCTAATTGTATAACTAGATGTCACTCTTAACAAGTGTACCAAATTTGGTCTCAATATCTTTTAAAATGTGGCTGTGATATGTTGAACAAAAAAGAAAAAGAGGGCTGACGATCGCTGTATGGTACAGTCGCCTTGGACTTGTCGAAATCCATGCGTTGGCAGTGATGTCTACGTGTGGACAGTGATGTCTACGTGTGGACAGTGATGTCTACGCATGCGCTTCCCAAGTAATCAAAATCACCATCAGCAAAATTTTAATTAATGAAGCACCGGGTTGTACCCGGTGCTTCATTAATTAATTTTTTGATGCTTATTCTTACAATTAGTGTTTGCAATCTAATAATTAGTGTTTGCAATCTAATATTATTGCGTCCGTGGAAATACTTCCCACTCTGTGGAAAGTGACCAGTCCACGGCGGTCGTGCTGTAAGTCATTCCAAGTTCGTTAGATTCAGATAATTTATTCACATTACACATAGTTGGTTACAAACACTATACACGCTAAAAACTAAAGTGTTAAAAACTACACTTGAAGTGCTGTATTTAACACTTACTAAGTGCTGAACTAGCACTTTGTTCAAGTGTAGATATCCCAGAACTTGACAGGTGTTACAATAATACCACCTGACAAGTGTAATGTCGCGACACTTAAAAGGAAACAACGCAGATGACGCGGATCAGGCTCGAACTCTCGAGCCTGATCCGCGTCATCTGCGTTGTGTCCTTTTAATTATGTACCCATCAAGCGCAAATCAAATTATGGACGATTCTGGAAGAACCACCAATGCTAGACACATGGGAAGTGCCATCCATTCAAGTTTCAGATGTCTGACGATTGTAATGTCTAAGTGCTTAAAGCATTGCACCTGGAGTGTTAAAATCAAACCCTAAGAGTTAGAATGGGTTTAACACCTTGAAAGTGTCAGTTTTAACACTTTAGTTTTTAGTATGTAATGGTTACAAATACATACAGTACATGGAGAGGGTATTATCACTAAATCACCCGCAGAATGGAGATTTCACCCAAGCAATAATTGCAAATTTGTTGCAAAGCATAACCAGCACAAGCAAAGTTTCAGCCAATGGACCTCCGAGTTAAACCCGGAGGTCCATTGGCTGAAACTTTGCTTGTGTTTTTTGTCGATATGTACAAAGTTTGAAAGTTATAGCTTGGGTGATAACTCCATTCCGCGGGTGATTTAGTTACAATACACTCTCCACGTACTGTATATTTCATAAGTTTAGTAAACAGTATACTGTAGCCAGATTGGCTGTCTGCCTGTCACTCCTTTGGATGACTTGAATATGTACCAACCTCACAATTTCCTTTGAGGTCATTGCACAGGTCGAGGAATCCTCATTTCCTCAGATGGCAATTTTTCAACTTGAAGGTTTATTGACCAAGAGATATCAGTGTGAGGGTAATTGAACCAGTTCGAGGGATTTCGGGAATGAATGTAGATAACGTTGACATTTTGGGGAAAAGGTGTGGGGGGGGGGGGCGACTGAAAACATCATTTGAAATTGTTAGAACAGTGCATTATTTTTAGCTCAACTTTGGCGAAGCCAAATTTGAGCTTATGCCATGGCCAATCGTCCGTCGTCCGTCTGTCCGTCAACAATTCAATACGGCTCGAGCTAGAGGTCGTATTTATGAACCGATATTTACGAAACTTCTTGGATACCTTTGTTATGACCGTGGGACAAGAACGAGTGTTTTTGGGTCCGGTCCGAAATTCAAGATTTCTGCCAGCTGCCATTTTGTACCGACGATGCAGAAATCTGTTTTTTTTTTTGCACAGAACTTCCATATGAAAGCGCTGATTTGAATATTTTTTTGTATGAATGTTTAGTACCATGGGATACATCACATATAATACGGGTTTTTCTCGTACGTAAATTATGCAAATTACAATACTTTACCTATACATTTGTTACAGGCTGCGGTCAGTATTTATGAACAGGCTGTTACAATACTTTATATGTACCTTTGTTATCAGGTCATTACCTATATGTTTGTCATTGCTGTGTCACATACTATACATGTACATGTCTTGACAAGTTGAGCTACAGTGTCATTGACACTTTCATTGTCAACACAAGGCAACTAAAGAATAGCGCATCTTTGATTCACCAAATAATATATCCAGCCTGCAGCCATATGCATTGGCGTCGCCAGGATTTTTCAAAAGGTTTCTACTTTCATGAAAGAGGTACACCGGGGGCATCTGCCAAGTGTACCCTTGCGGTGTCCTCCCTGAGAAGGGAAGGAAGAATGCCCACCCCCTCTTCCAGCATGCACAAAAAAAAATAAAATAAAATTTTAATTTGGTATTAAATGGAGCGCTCAGGTGGCCTTTTGGGGGGTTATTTGCATTCTCCGTTCTTGAAAAATGTGTAAAATGGAGTTCGTTCGCACCCCCTCTCTCCCTGGCGACGCCTATGCTATCGCTTGAGGCTGAAATATATTAATCTGTCAACCCGTAAATTTCTAGAGTATCATTAAATATATATATACAAATTTGACCGATTTATGTTCTGGGACATTATACAGTGCTTCAGAATTGAAAAGAATTATACATTCTTACCTTGGCTAGTGTTGTTCCTGTATACCTTATAAAGGCGACGAATAGACCAGTGATGACGTTAATGGCAGGTTACTAGAATACCGAGTTAGAACCTTTTCTTGTTACATTGAAAATTCATTTAATTTCATTGACGTATATCGGTTTTTGAAGTTCTAGCATTATGCGTTCGAACTAATGTAATTGCAGAACAATATAGCGGGGGAGGAATTCGCTAGAATTGTGCACTTGGTGATACCTTCCTGAAATTTGGCATGATGTAAGGGTAGGCATCAGAGATTTCAAAATCGATCGGCTACAAGTTGGCACCATCCTCTAGCCACCACTAGCAGCGAAATCCAAAATGGCCGCCAAGCGGATCGAAAAAAAGCTATTTTCGCCGATCGCACAACTGAAGCTCCAAACCTAACACCATACATGTGCTGTAATTGATGTGAATGATGGAGTGAAGCCCTTGGAACAAGTTGGGGGGAAGATTAATGGATAATGGGATCAGAATTTCCGTCGATGTGTGCGTCTGTGTGTCTGACTGTCAGTATGATCGTCCGTCCGTAGATAAATTAGTGTTGAATGTTTCTCGGGAATGCAATGGTCAAATGAACATGGTATGAGAGATTCCTGTCAACACATGAACAAGGGTACTCGATAGTATGCAGCAGTGGGGATACTTGGACATTTGATAATCCAATTAAAGTGACAGTCTATTCTCAACTTCCGGCATTTTCGATAGATTTATTTTCTAAGAAAATAAAACTATCAAATTTCTAGAGGAGTTCTGGTTCAATCTCAACACCATAGCGACACGTCTGCCAGCAAGGGCAGTGCTGGAATGAACTCGGGATGCATTAGTTCCCGTTGTTAATTATACAATGTTATCTTGCCAGTATAGAACATTGGCAAAATGGGACTAGAAGGGGTGAGTGTATGTTTGCAGTCATTCGAGGTACAGGAATATTTTTTGACTACAAGTAGTATTCTTCATTTTCGGCCAGTTAAGATGTGGTGTGTTCCAAGTCAGGATTAATGTTGCCGACACTTAATGCCCATCCCTCATGGTATGCTACTTTACCAGGGATATAGAGATATAGCCACCACTGGGAGCCAAAACATGACCTTTGATGTCGATGAGTGGTCGAAATGTTTTAGCGAATAACTTATTGAAATATGATCCGGTATGGCAATTTGATACCTTACGTTAGATTTATTAGATCAACTCAGGTATGGATTCATTGAGACATGAGTGCGCTACAAGATGAAGGATTTCCAAGTTGATTTGCTATGGAGTAGGAACTGACTAGTCACATGTGGCCTATGGCCAGAGAAAGACAAGGATACCATAGATGAACACACGGGTGAACGAAGGTATCAACTGTTGTACAGAGGCAAAATAGTTGGGGATATTGTATCATGCTATGCATGAATTAACACCGTCTTGTGCAGTAAATAACAGACTATTTTCCGAAATCTAAAACTGTATTCCTATACCCCGGACAATGTAGCAAGCCACATGGGATGAACATTTGTTAGCAAAATCAACTCAACTAGAAACATGACATGTGTTAACTGGCCGAAAATGGAAAAAAAAATACCAGAATAGGAGATGACTGGTCCTAACATGACAGTATACTACTCAATATTGTTACAACAGCCACCTTCACACTTACACAAAGGTGTGCACCTTAATCCAGCTTTCAAGCATTTGCAATTGCCCTTGCAGGCCTTGGCACAACTACAGTGGAGCATCAGTGCACATGCAGCACTTGCGTCTCCTAGGTGAGTCCAAAATGGGACCAGAATATTGAGACGTGGATTCCACTCCCATCCGTACTGTGATGGGTCTGGCACACATAAGTGTTTCTGCAGAGCACGATGCCAAATGAAAGATGACACAAGAATTACCCTTTTTACATGTTGATACAGAGCTGCTTTGGTGGGCGGGATGTTTTCCATAGACTTAAGGCCATGTGTGAACATATGCCGTCTCGCATCATTGACACGTGTACTGACACAACTGTTACTGTACATCTGTATGGTGAGTTTTTCGATATGCTGCATATGAGGGGAATCCTCTGAAAAGACTTGCGGATTCTCAGTCAATTCTATCATCATTTCAGTTGATGCGGGAAAATTCATCCATGCATTCCATCCTGTCTTCTTCCCAATGCCGAGCATGCTGGATGTTACATCACAACCTGTGAAGGCGTGGAAGAAAGTCAGGGCCTTACAGTAATCAGGTCCAAGTTGTGAAGCTATCTCATGAATTGGCATATCTTTATATGCCTTTCCAATTCCAAACCCAATCCACAGCTCACTGAGTCCAAGGTCACGGAATGTTGCGAAATGGTGCAAAGACAGAATGACGACATCAGAATCAACCGTGCGAAGAAAAGCTATTTTGTGACCTTGTGAGACTGCATGGTTGAGATGAAGCATCATGCGCGTGTCTGCTTCCTCGTGGTTCGATGGAGATATGTCACATAAGCTAACATCCTTATTGCATAGTACATATTCTCCTGATGTCGTTAACAACTGGTACTCGGATGTTGATGTTAATTTCAGCAGTTCAGCAGACAGGAACTTGAAAAATTCGTCTTTATTCTCACTAACTTTCAAGAATGCCTGCCAATTCTTCCCTTTAGGTAAAGGGACGTTCTCGGACACCCGTATCAACCTAACTGCTGTCTCACCGAGGCGTTTTGCTCGCGTCTGATTCTTCAAACTGCCTTCGGGGTAACAGTCATAGATCGCATCAACCCTTGTGGTGTTCGTGTTAATCAGAGATTCGATGTATGGCAATAATTGCAATCGAGCATATTCTCCAAACAGATCCGCTTTCTGTGGTTTGATTACATGGACTACAGCAGGCATATCCAAGATGACAACTGAAGCTTGTCTAGCTGCTGAATTCTTCCCTTGTGCAGGAATAGCTGGTAAACAATTGAGAATTTGAGATTTTGTCCCACTCCGTAGCTTACCTCTATCGGATAATGCTGGCGGATCACGTGCATTCTCGTGCATGAAAAACTCATCCATGTTTGAATCAGGCCGGGCTTGCAGTGAAACGAACATCTGGGTAACTATTGCGGCAGTTGCTTTACTTGACATGAGTTTGTCTCGGCCTTTGTCCAGGTTGGCTGGGGGTGGGTTAAGGAAGGTATATATATTTGCCTTGGGAATAACATCATTCAGGGGTACGGTGCATTCCACAAGCCTTTCCTTCAAGAAAGTGGAATATAAATGCTTGCCCCTTTCGGGTAATGACCGTAAACTCTTACTAACTTCGGGGTCCATATATTCACCAGTATCTAATGTCACCAGCTGACCACTAGTTTCATCATAAGGGTTGATAATGAGTCCCTGATTCACCAGATCGAGGAGAGATTTCAATTGATTCAGAAATTTTTTCTGCTCTGATACCGAACTTTCCGGGTGTTCCGTGTTATCTGATGATGTTGTGTGGAAACTTGCATATTCATACTCATCTATAACACGCAGAACTTCTGACCTTGAAAGCTCAATAACGACTTTCTCTTCAGCCTGGCCATAGAGACCTTTTGGACCACTGTCTTCTTTGAGTAGTTGGATACTATGTTCTTGGCTCTGATCTAAACCCATCATACTGAACTTCCTCTCACTACGCTGGACCACAAAATGGCCTTCCATGAATTTGTTGTGGATTGAAGGATGCCGCCTGGGTAGCTGAGACATGTCTCTCAGAAATACGGGGACCCACCGACAATAATTTGTATGTCCTAGGGCAAAAAAGTAACTGCACAACTCATCGATAGAACACAGTGTACCAGGCCAGTTACCGATTCGTTGGTTCCGAACGAATTGACAGCTTGTCAAGAGAAAGTTCCGAACGATTTCACCCCAATAGCGCGCAGTTGGAGATTGTGAAAGAATCCTCTGTTCCCACATTTCAAATGACTCATGGGGCCCAGTCTGCTGACAGTAAATCTCATAAGCATTCTTTCTGAGGATCTCAAGCCAAGCTAGAGTGAGAAGATATGCCTGTCGCGTCCTCTTGACATGTTTCCCACCAAGTAGGGATGATGCTACACCGGGTGTGAATATCTTTGCGAGGTGAAACATTCGCTCCCAACCAGAACCACCCATAAGCTTACCACCAGCTTCTTGGGTGCACATTTCAAGATGCAGGAATCCAATCATACACACCATTCGATCCTCACCTATCTCCTCTGGGAACAGCCATTGACATTTTTTCTGCCTGGCATACAACGGACAGTCACCTTCAATGACAGGTATCTGGCCGGGGTTTACGAAAGCAGTAGCTTCCCTGACCACATACATAGCATGCTTCTGCATACTGAGTGAGTCCGCTTTCTGCTCACTGAAAACAGGGAATACCCCAATAACTGCACGAGGTTTGACATTGTCTTGATCTTCATGTTTTGAAAAGAAGCCTGAAAAGGTCACAGGGACTTCATCAAGCTGCCAGCTGCCATCAACCTTCCCTTTATTGCTGATCTGTGACACATGAGACAACCAGTCATTCTCTCCCACGTTCAAATCTGCATATTCATTGGGCCGTACATTACATTCATCTGGAGATTCAAGCCTGATGTCCCCACCAAAGTCTTCAACGAAAGGAACAAATGCATAGTCGTCTGGGAGTTCAATTTGTGTGTCTTCTGGAACATCTAAACTCAGTGGTGGGGGATCAGTACCCACATTGTCCCTGCTCAGTTGACCAATGAGTGTGATGGACGTACCATGCATATCAGATCTACCAGATACATCAATGTTATCAGTGGTTCCTATCGAGAAAACATTACGTTTGCAGTTAGCTGGGACTACAACACCTTCGTTCTTGAACCGCAGTGAAACAGCTCTCGCGAAACTCCTGCGAACATCCATTACGCGATCATAAGAGACAGAGAGTCCCATTTGATGAAAATCTCTGATAAGATTTTTCATACGATCATGGGCATGCAACTTCAAACCCACATAAAGAGGCATTGGAGTTTCTCTGTCACGTCTCTGGTGAACATTTTGTGCATGTTCGGAGCGTTTCGCTGAATTGCTGATCAACATCTGTGAAATAGTACAAGCCACTCGAGTCTTGGCATTAACAGTCTCATCATCGCCTAAGTTCTGTATACTACATGTGCCCTCAAGTAGAACTCTAAGAAGAGTCAGGAGTGAGTTGGGTACAGGCTCGCTCAAGCAATAAGATGAAAATGATCCCGTGAAAGGAGCTTGAGATATGAGTATGTGTTTACGCAGAAGAAGACCCACATCAACTATCTTTTTTGCCTCTTCCTCAGACACTATACGAGTTAAAGATTCGGACAACAAGGAGCCAACTCGAAACCTACTTGAAATAAACACATCTCTACCCTGTGTGAAGGCGTCCCAGCCATCGCCCAATTTCTGCAACAAATGTTCTTTGAATCGAGTGGAATGTATTTCTTCACTAAGCCAATCAGAACCGACTTGCTTCAACCTCCGACTGTACAGATTCTTGAGATCGACAAGCTTCATCGCGGAATCGTTGTGTTCAACAAATGTTATGAGCTCTGCCATAACGAGAGGGTCATAGGGCAGGCCTGACGCGGAATGTTCGGCGTTCTTCGACTTTTTAGATTTAGCCGCTCGTGCTTCATTGGCAAGCTTACAATAACAGGTTTTGTGATAGTAAAGATCACTAGCAGCGGAATCAAATGCTGCATTGACCCGAGAAAAAACAACCCAGTTCTCGGCTTCCTTTGCCATAATTTTGAGTTTATTGTTATCAGACATTGATCTGCAAATAGGCTCACTGCTGTCACCTTCGCGTTTGTGACAATAAACACACTGGGGCAGTTTCCTGTCACAGCCAGATTCAAAACTTGTCCGTGTTCTTTTAGGACTCAGCGTGGAGCAGGATGCCACTGCCTCATTTCGCTCTCGCTTGTGTAGCACGCGCTGTACGATGTGAGTCCGAATACTGTCACGGCATGTCTTATGATATATTGCCTTATTCGTCAACAGTGACATCGACATACACTCATCACTCTCTCTCATCAAACAATCAATGGTCAAATTATATGGAAGCTCAACGCCATTATCTAGGAAGCGCGTTATGTCTTCCTCAATAGCTTTATAGGCGTCATGAAAACGAGATTCTCTATACGGACGCATCAATTTCTTGGAACTGTCTTGCTGGCAAAAGCAACAACGTTCCCAGTCAGTACTAGTCCGTACACGAAGAGGATTCTCACTCATTCTGTGAATGATTTTTGTGAACAATCGCGTTCTCGAATTAATTTCGACAGACAAATCAGAATTGCTTGCGGAATTACGCCAAACAAGAGATTGTATGGCAAAGAGACTGCTTCATAAAGAGCGTTGTTTCTCCGGGATCAGCGTCATTCAGGTTTGCCTGAATGACGCTGATCCCGGAGAAACAACGCTCTTTTCAAGTTCCAAGAAATTGATGCGTCCGTATAGAGAATCTCGTTTTATTCTACATCATCTCCCACGTCTGTTTCCAACACGTGCGTGGATCAGAGTTCACTTTCGCGCCCTTACAATCGGATGTATAGTCGGTAGACCGTCGAAAAGGAGGTTCCCTTCAGCCGCTGGCGGCCATTTTGGATTGTGCCGCTACTGGTCGCCACCGGTCGGTGTCAACTTGTAGCCGATCGTTTTTGAGAACCTCATAGCCTACACTAACAGTGTGCCAAATTTCAAGAAGGTATCACCAAGTGCACAATTCACCTGTATGTGACGAATTCCTCCCCCGCTAATACACAAAAATCGCTTTCACGCTGAACTGGCTCTTTTATAATTCGATGGTGACAGAAAGCTGACGCATAAGTATATTGTGAACTGATATTGAACATCTGAGTAGGAATTTGATGTTTGTCTGTCTGTCTGCCTGTCTGTCCAGAGGCTGGGCCAAAAAAATGCCGGGAAATGTACCAAGGGGCCCGGACCCTGCCCGGCCGGGACCACGAAAGACAAAGTCCGCTTCATTGTAAAGAGTTTTGAATGCCTATAGCTTTGTTTTTGGATATCTGAAGCGCATTTGCCCACGAGTTGTTCTCCTGAAATGTTATTTTATTATCAGCTCTGGTACGAATACGGTAGCAGAATACTCAAAGAACTCGTTCCAATGAGAGGTTATAAGTTATGTTTTTGAGACGAAAAATGAAATAATAATGAAAATTGAATGGTGATTTTTAGCTTAACTGGACAAAGTCAAGATAAGCTATTGTCATCACGCGTGCTGAAGTCTATTAGTCTGTGAGTCTGTTCACACTTTCCTTTAGCACAGGCTAGCACATCCCGTAGTTCTTGTCCGATCATCACGAACTTTCATATGCTGGTTTGGGGTCATGTCCAGATGAGATTTCATTTGTAACTTGGTTGGATGACTCCAAATAATGTCTAGATGAGAACGTCCCCTTTTGGAAGCGATCATTCAGTCGTGATGGCTACCCAAGCCCAAAACCCGAAAACCTTTAGCATAGTCTATAGGACGTATTTATGAAGGGACGTATTTATGGAGGGATTTCATGTAACTTGGTACGTTGACTCCATATAGTGTCTAGATGACAACGTCCCCTTTTGGTCGTGATTGGTCAAATGTGACGGCTACAGGGGCCCGACGCCCGAAAGCCTTTAACACAGTCTACAGGTCATATTTATGAAGGGATTTCATTGTTACATGGTAGGATGACTCCAGATAATGCCCAGATGAGGACGTCCCCTTTTGGTCGCGATCATTCAACCATGACGGCTGCCCAAGCCCAAAACCCGAAAAAAAATTAGCACAGACTACAGGTCGTATTTATGAAGGGATTTCATTGTAAGTTGGTAGGATGACTCCGTATAATGTCGAGATGACTCGTTTTCCAATACTTTCACTGTAACTTGGTAACTTTCGTGACATACATTAATTGTGAGGGCCACATTAACCCACCCCTCAATTCTTTAGTGCAGTCTACACCTCATATTATTTTTATTGAAAACATAGCATACAGGGATAGAAATGAACATATTCCCAATTATCACAATTCTTGTCTTATTTCATAATTCTTTCATAAACATTGAACATTATCCTTTTCATCAAACACAACACACAGACAAGTTAAGCTACAGTGTTATTGACACTTTCATTTGTGAATGGCGCTGACGGTTTTGGTCGTTAGTTGGGAAAAGGGTCAAACTTGCCGTACACGTCGTAGATGCTTTCGGATATTCTGAATGGGTCCTGAACGTAGTCTTGAGTATTAGGGAGACTTATGTTTTTATAAACAGAAAGTTGGTCCTATTTTTTTTTTTTGGGGGGGGGGGGGGGGTCGCTATCGTGGGCCTATATTAAAATTCTGCCCTCGGGATAGAGACATACCTCAACTGGTTGGTATATTTCTGTCAATAGCTGTTCCTGTTCTGAGCTGCGAGCCTGTTCAAATTGGGTGAACGATCGTTTCTGTCGCCAGTCGTTCGCCCCAAATTAAATAAAGTAACTGATATTTCATTCGCCTTCCTTACTTACTATACAGGGCTCATTTTAGTCCTTGAAAAGCCTAAAACTCCTTAAATTGAAGAAATGTGTTTTCCAAGGCCTTGAAACTTGTGTCTTAGCATTGAGAGTCCTTAATTTTCAAGGATTCTTTAAGGTGTTCGCTCCTACAAACCAGGAAAGTCGGAGAATGTATCGAAGACTTATGGCCGGGCAGTTGTTTTTATTGTCAAGTATCGTCTGCCTAAATTGCCAGACGACACTAGGCAAAAACGCTTGCTCGGGTTTTACTGATAGATGTGTTCACTATTATTCAAACGTCAAGACACAGAACGACACGCGTGTGAATGAGTTAATCGATAAGGGCACTTCTTCCATTGCGGAAGTGCACAAGTGCCATATCGATTAACCCATTCACATACACGTGCCGCTCTGTGTTTATTACACGCCTTCCTGTTTATAAAAATAATTATTAGAAGGACATTCGGCAATTCAATTGACAGCTATCAACAAAAGGAACACATTTTATCACCAACCAAATTTGAGAGGGGAATCCGTGTTACTATTTCGTTCCCTGGGTTCCAATGTGTTCTATGTGCCTACTGGCACATAGAACACATTGGAACTCAGGGGACGGGTCTCAGCTATCGTTAGCGATTCAAATTGAAATTGCATTGCACGATTTGTAGAAAATTCCACTGAAATTTCGCTTCTATTTAAAAATAGTCCCGTCAACGATTTTCGTTCCGCACATGTGTGTGGAACAGATTTTCAGTTTCCGCATGGTTTGGTGTTGCTATAGAACAGGCGTGTAATAGTTTTGAAATACTTATGTACACCATCGCGTGTGATCAGACTTGGCTTTAGATATCTTGTGTATATTTATTCTTAATCAGAAATCTAACCTGTCAGAATCTATTGATATTAAGTATATAGCATCCATAGTCATGTCAAATTTAAGTTTCTTTAAATCAAGTACCAGGATTCATATTTAGGCTTCGCATGGGAACCCAAATATTACCCTGGTGAAGTATGAGGAAAGTTCTTTAAAAATCTTTTCCGTTGTTCTGATTCACCAATCAGAATCTTTTGATATTTGGTATTAGGCATCCTGGGAGGGGGGGGGGGGGGTAGGAGCAGTTTAACTTTTCTTCAAATCAAGTCCCTGCGTGGTTTCGTATTTGAGCTCTCTCTCTCTCTCTCTGGAATAATATGGAGAAAATTTTTCAAAGATCTGCTTCAGATCCACGAGCCAGAATCTTTTGATATTTAATATATGGCATTACTATGCAGGCCTGGAATTTTCGGGAGAGCGGTTTATTCGCTTGCCTACTGCTCGCCTTAAAAAAAATTAAGGAGGGCAAAAACTAGCCTCCCAGGCCTTAGAAAATATTGATTACCATAATAGCCTATTCCTAAAACCCACATCTTTTCAGATCTCTGCTATGTTAGTGGTCTCTGTAAGACGGCCACACTGCCCCTCCCACACCTCCGGGCCTTTCCGAGGCCCGGAGGTGTGGGAGGGGCAGTGTAGCCGTCTCATAGAGACTACCTTGTTAGCAGCATCAAATAAAATGTACAAGGCCTACTAGGCAGAATTCATTAGCAGTAAAACTTCATTTTGCCATTTTTGTAAGCTTGAGGAGCTAATCGCTCCCCTAGGCCATGCGAGGGGGGGGGGGGGGGGGGGGCGATTTTTAGCCCGCCTGCATTTTTAAGAATGCCAGCACTGACTATGAGTCCTAGATTAAAGTTTGTTCAGAGCGTTACGCTCGACTGATTTTAGAGGCACCAGAGGGGTGTGAAATGTAACGTAGAACATAATCGAGACTTTTCGTTTGTTTAAATGAATTTAGCCCACGAGCGTCGTGTCTCATGTAGATAAAATTTTGTCAGATATGTGTATATGGGTGGTAAGATTAACGTTTGTTATAGTGGGGTCCATCAGGTCGCTTGGACACATGGGGATGGAAGGCTGACGATGCAGTGGATGAATTTTTTCTGACTTGATTGAGACCTGAGTGATTTTAAGTGATTAATGCAAAAAGAAAAGTTTCACCCAGTTGACCACATTAATAGGGTAGGTGCTTGGCATTTTCAGGAGAGCGATTTATTCGCTCGCCTACTGCTCGTCTTAAAAAAAATAAGGAGGGCGAAAACTAGCCCTCCTTGCCTTAGAAAATAATGATTACCAAAACCGCCTTTGCCTAAAATCCACATCTTTTAAGATCTCTGCTGCATGTACGTTAGCGGTCTCTGGAAGACGGACACACTGCCCCTCCCACATCTCCGGGCCTTGCCAAGGCCCAGGGGTGTGGGAGGGGCAGTGTAGCCGTCACAGACTACCTTGTTAGCAGCACCGAATAAAATGTACAAAGCCCACCTGGCAGAATTCATTAACAGTAAAACTTCATATTAGCTTTTGTAAGCTTTAGGAGAGATAATCGCTCGCCTATTGGCTATGCGAGGGGAGCGAGTTTTAGCCCTCCTGCATTTTTAAGAATGCCAGGCCTGTAGGTGAGGTAGTGTATATTTGATTGATTTTTAGCTCAACTTTGGTGAAGCCAAATTTAAGCTTATGCCATGGCCCGTCGTCCGTCTGTCCGTCTGCCCGTCAACAATTGGATACGGCTCGGGCTAGAGGCCGTATTTATGAACCGATCTTTGTGAAACTTCTTGGGCACCTTTGTTATGATTGTGGGACGGGAACCAGTGTTTTTGGGTGCGGTCCGAAATTCAAGATGGCTGCCAGCCGCCATTTTGTACCGACGATGCAGAAATCCGTTTTTTTGTACAGAACTTCCATATGAAAGCTCTGATTTGAATAATTTTTTGTATGAATGTTTAGTACCATGGGATACATGGGATACATCACATATAATACGGGTTTTTTTCTCTTGCGTAAATTATGCAAATTAGACTAACATTGATGTTTTTTGGTGTTACTTTCAGCACTGTAAGTGCAAATGCCAATACGGCTCGGGCTAGAGGCCGTATTTATGAACCGATCTTTACGAAACTCCTTGGGTACCTTTGTTTTCACCGTGGGACGAGAACGAGTGTTTTGGGTCCGGTCCGAAATTCAAGATGGCCGCTGGCAGCCATTTTGTACAAAATTTGGTGCAATCAGATTTTTGCACAGAACTTCCATATGAAAGCGCTGATTTGAATAATTTTTTGTGTGAATGTTTAGTACCATGGGATACATCACATATAATACGGGTTCTTTTCTCGTGCAGAAATTATGCAAATTAGATGAACTTTGATTTTTTCAGTGCTACTTACACACAGTAAGTACACATGTCAATACGGCTCGGGCTAGAGTTTGTATTTATGAACCAATCCTCACGAAACGTCTTGGGTACCTTTGTTATCAGCTTGGGACGAGAACGGGTGTTTCTTAGTGCGGTCCAAAATTCAAGATGGCTGCCAGTGGCCATTTTGTACCGAAATTAGGTCTAATCAGTTTTTTGTACACAACTTCTATACGGCTCAGGCTAGAGGCCGTATTTATGAACCGATCTTTACGAAACTTCTTGGGTACCTTTGTTATCACCGTGGGATGAGAACGAGTGTTTTGGGGTTTGGTCCGAAATTCAAGATGGCCACCAGCAGCCATTTTGTACCAAAATTAGTGCAATCAGTCTTTTGTACAGAACTTCTGTATGAAAGTTCTGATTTGAATAAATTGTTGTATGAATGTTTAGTAACATGGAATACATCACATATAGTACGGGTTTTTTTCTCGTGCAGAAATTATGCAAATTAGATGAACTTTGATTTATTCAGTGCTACTTATACACTGTAAGTGCACATGTCAATACGGCTCGGGCTAGAGGCTGTATTTATGAACCGATCTTCACAAAATTTCTTGGGTACCTTTGTTATCACCTTGGGACGAGAACGGGTGTTTCTGGGTGCGGTCCAAAATTCAAGATGGCTGCCAGTGGCCATTTTGTACCGAAATTAGGTCCAATCAGTTTTTTGTCACAACTTCTACACAGCTCATATTTGTGAACTGATCTTCACGAAACTTCTTGGGTACCTTTGTTTTCATCTTGGGACAGGAATGAGTGTGTTTTGTGGTGCTTTTGTTATCACTGTGCTATGAGAACAAATATTTTGGGGCTCAGTCAGACCCACTCTGGGACTCAAAGATTTTTTTCTAGTTTAGCATCTGACTGTCACCCACCTTTACAATACTTTACCTATACATTTGTTACACGCAACGGTCAGTATTTATGTACAGACTGTTACAATACTTCATATGTACCTTTGTTATCAGGTCATTACCTAGATGTTTGTCATTGCTGTGTCACATACTATACACGTACATGTCTTTGTCTTGACAAGTTGAGCTACAGTGTCATTGACACTTTCATTTTTCTGTTGCATGCTTTAAAAAGAGTTTTGAATGATCTTGAGTTATTTTATGCAAAACATAATTTCACCCAGCTGACAAAACCACCTCACTACTACCAGGTCACTGGGTGATTTTTTTCTCTCACAAAAACAAAACTCATTGTAAGGCAAAAAGGAGAAAATCTACCACTGGAACCCCACTATCAACCCCAGTCTGCGCTTGAAAATACGATATTGACACAAAAAGAGTTTGAGCGGAGGGTTCTCCGGAAAACTGGAAAATAGAGATTCAAAATTAGAGGTCCAGGAAAAAACGGCTCGTTTTAGGGTTACTTGAAATACTGGAAACCCAGGTATTAAAATCACCAGACAAACGCAACAGAGTTTAAAATAATTTCATAACTTTATTCATCTGTAGTGTTAACTAGCCATAGATGCTGATTGTGACCATACAGTACGTGGAGAGTGTATTATCACTAAATCACCCGCAGAGTGGAGATTCCACCCGAGGAATAATTGCAAATTTGTTACAAAGCTTAACTAGCACCAGCAAAGTTTCAGCCAATGGACCTCCGGGTTAAACCCGGAGGTCTATTGGCTGAAACATTGCATGTGTTTTTGTTGATATGTACAAAATTTGAAAGTTATAGCTTGGGTGATAACTCCACTCCACGGGTGATTTATTTACAATCCACTCTTCACGTGCTGTAATTCCTTCTTTAGGGCCTAAAAAAGTTATTTTGTTTCTCAGGCCCTTTCACACGGCCATTTTGGCTGCCGCATGCTCTCATTTTATAACAAATGCAAATTTAAAAAAAATGAATAATTGATGGCTTATGTCTGATATTTTTTACCCAATTAAAAAAATTTATAAATTTGTCCCTTGAGTGCAATAAGGCTTTGCGATGCTTTAGCATTGCAAAGCCTTCTTGCACTAAAGGGGCGAAATACACCGCCACCCATGTTAATCAGTCGATTATGAGGTCAAAAACACAAAACAAACCAAGAAAATGAACTTTTGATGGCAATGAAATATTCACAAAAATAAAAAATAAAATAAATAAAACGCCCGCCCACATGCAACTTTACAAAAAAATGGCATGAGAAACAGATCTTCTCTCAGAAGATCTTATTTGTGGAGCCTGAACAGCCTTCTTCCTCGGATGAGTGATCGAGGCTCCTTGGGCCCTCTTGTTATAAATGGTGGTGGTCGATTATGACCGTTACATCCGGTAAATGGGTTAAAATTAACCCTCTGCAAACTGATAACGAAATTTATAAAACCTCAACCAATTAAATCTTGTTTGACAGAGCTCACCGAGTTCTGTCAAACGAGTGAGTTGCCTCAGTTGGTTAACCCTTTACCTAACATGAAAAGCAGACGACACTTGCAAAAAAAATTCTTGAATAACTAATTTTTTTCATTTTTTGTCTCAAAAACATAGGTTATGACCCCTCGTTGGAACGAGCTCGACGAGCTCGTTCCAAACGAGTGAGTTGCCTCAGTTGGTTAACCCTTTACCTAACATGAAAAGCAGACGACACTTGCAAAAAAAATTCTTGAATAACTAATTTTTTTCATTTTTTGTCTCAAAAACATAGGTTATGACCCCTCGTTTGAGACAAAAAATGAAAATATTTTGAAAATTAATTGGCGATTTTTGAGAATAGCGCTGGCCGGTTTTGGCCGTTACGTTGGGTAAAGGGTTAAATTCCTAACTGCATCATGGGACAAACGGGTTGCTTCAAATGATTATCTACTCCACCGCGGGGTGTTAAATAAGCGATCGCGTGCATGTGTGTGTGTGAAGGGGATGGGGCATTTTCTGTGAGCAAATGGTCTCCTGTAGCGCCGTCGTTGGTACATGGTACTGTGGCGCCGTTGGTACATGGCACTGGAGGGGTTTAGTCGATTCAGCCAAGTGTATAATGCAACAGGATATGTGTAACTACTGACTTCATGAAGTTTATAAAAGGGTTTTCAACGCTTATCGACACTCCATCATTAAATGTTGTAATATTTCAGAAGAGTACTCGAGACTGTATTAGCTTTTACGGACTAGCGATTTAAACCGTATACTTTTTGAAGTGTGTCGACACTCCGACAATCAGCTAAGGGAGGAATTAGTTTGCACGTACCGATGAAAATGCATATAAGTATATTAAGGATGATTGGATGATTACCGCAAAATTAATTCTTAGTTTTTCTTCGTTTAGTTTCCATGAGTGAGGAAACTGAATATTAAGCACAAGTAATGCCAACTCATTTAATCAAGTTTATACAGGAAAAAAACATCACACCTGGGTGGGGGGGGGGGGGGGGGTAAAAATTTGCTGTCCACGATGCTTTTTTAATTCTACCTTCCAGGACACCCACCCACCCCTAAACTTTCTAGCGTTTCTGGGCATTTCTTATGAGACCCCAAGATTTTCCAGAGGTATTTTGACACAGAGAATGTTATGTGATTGGTTTTATAGAAACCCATTTTTTTACACATAAACATTAAGTTGTGACTTTTAATTTTGCGTTAATTTTATTTTTTATTTTAACACTGGTGCAGTTGTTATATGAACCATTTGTTTTACTGTTAAAAAAATCATGGGCCCAGCACTGATTCCAGACGGGCCATACAGTTCAACATACCCAAAAATACATCCACCTAATAGGGCTATAATGTGTGTGTAAAGTGTTTCATTTGGCATGAAATAGCACCAGGAAAAAATTTGCAAGGGGCTGGACAAAATGTGTTTTGGAGCCGTTTGACCCCCCCCCCCCCCGCACCTACCCCCTGCATCGTGTACTGAAAATCCCCCCCCCCACCCCCACCCGATCACACCAAAGCTACATGTACATATAAGATATGTGAAAAAGATCGGATGAGGGATGCGAGCTGTAGGGTGTACAAATGAAATTGGTGACAATTTATGTGCCAAATCGAAGATGGCTGCTGGCGGTCATGTTTTTCAACGAAATCCGAAGAAATTAAATAGTTCCCATCAAGACATTGCTCGAAAGCCCCACATGGAATTTGGAACCGATCGGTTGGGAGCTGTGGCCTACAGAGTGTGCCAATGGAACTGTTGACAATTTTTACAATTTATGTGCCAAACCCAAGTTGACTGCTGGCGGCCGCGTTTTTTAACGAATTTCAGAAAAATTTAATACAGTACGTGGAGAGTGTATTATCATTAAATCACGCAAATTTATTGCAAAGCACAACCATCACAAGCAAAGTTCCAGCCAATGGACCTGCGGGTTACCGGGTTTAACCCGGAGGTCCATTAGCTGAAACATTGCTTGTGTTTTATGTCCACATGTAGAGAATTTGAAAGGGATTCTTTGGGTGATAACTTCACTCCGCGGGTGATTTAGTTACAATCCACTCTCCACGTAGTGTAGCTCCCATCCAGACATCACACCAAAGCTACAAATGAAATTTGAAAAATATCGGGTGAGAGATTTGTCCTGAAGCACAGATACTCGGCACAAGCTGTGAAATCGAAAGAAAAATTATATTTGATAGCATTTTTGACTCGATGCTGACGTGCCCCCATAATGGTATATAAATATTAACAAGGTCTCCAACTTACTTTTCGAAAACGATAGCACTCATCTTAGTTATACCCCCCTCAAATTTGATTCACATAACATATCCAGAAGTACCCGGTGACAGTGGAAAGGGGAATGGATAAGCTTTGTAGTGTTGTATTACACGACCGTTGGATGTTCTTGGGTTGTTCGTAATATCTGGGAGAAGTCACAGAAAAGGCCCCGAAAAACATTTAGTCGGACAAGATGCTGTTCAGTGGAAAGTGGGTTACTAGCGACGATTCTCCGATTTATTATGAAAATTCGAGGCGCCATTGTCTATGGAGGGCAGATTCAAATATTAACCGTGTACCTTTATCAATTTTCAATCTTCGGTTGATATTTTTTCATTTCTGGAGTCCATTGTTAGTCGGGTTCAGTCAATGGCACGTTTCCTAGCTTCCTTTAGCAAAGTCTACTTCTTGTATTTATAAAGGGATTTCATTGCAACTTTGTAGGATGACTCGGTACGATGTGCAGATGAGAATGTCGTATTTTGGTCATGATCGGTCAACCGTGACAGCCGCACAGGCACGTGGCCTAGAATTGTTTAGCACAGTCTACAGTTCATATTTATGAAGCAATTTCATTGTAACTTGGAAGGATAATTTGGTATGATGTCTAGATGAGACTGTCGTATTTTGGTCACGATCGGTCAGCCGTTACCGCTGCCTGGTCGCTTGACCTCGATTTCTTTTGCACGGCTTGCAGGTTGTTTTTTATGAAGGGATTTCATTGTAAATTGGTCGGATAACTTGGTATGATATCTAGATGAGACTCTCCTATTTTGGTTATGATCGATCAACCATGACCTCCGAACTGTCACATGTCCTAGATTCCTTTAGCAAAGTCTACGAGTTATATATATGAAGGGATTTCATTGTAACTTGGCAGGGTGACTCGTTTTGGAATGGTTTTACTGTAACTTTGTAACTTTAGTTGACATACGTTAACTGTTAGGGCCACATCAACCCAGTTCTTAATTTTAGTACAGTCTACGCTCAAATTATTCTTATTGAAAACATAGCATGCAGGGAACAGAAATTAGCATATTCTAAATTATCACAATTCTTGTCTTACTTCATAATCCTTTTATAAACATTGAACATTATCCTTTTCATTCCTTTAAGTGTTAATGACGATAGAGTTTTAAAATAGAACTTTACGGTGATTAATCACCAAAAATATTTATATGCGATGAATAAAAGATAGAACGTTACTCACAATTATTTCCTAAATTCACACAACCTGTATAGTCATTAGTTTGTGAGTTCAAAGTTAGGTTGTGAGTTCATAGTTTCTTCGGACATGCCTCGTCTCATCGTACTTACTGGTACTTGGATCTTCTTGTTTCCTTCCACATCTTTAGACTTTGCCCCCGTGGCATTTACGTTTATTGTATCCCACAATACTATAGTTTTTCACAGCATAATGAGTATCAAGTTTTCAGGCCACCAGTCTAATTTTATAGGAAATTCGATGCTGTTATAACCTCGGAACCAGTCTGACTCTCAAATAGGTCTTCGTCTGTGCTTAGATTCACTCGTGTGGAATATTTCAGCTGGTTGGAAAAGCGAACTTACGGTTCGCTTTTCGACCAACTGATATATTCTGGACGATTCAGTCTGAAAAATGTCATAATTTAACCCTTTACCCAACGTAACGGTCAAAACCGGCCAGCGCGATTCACAAAAATCGCCAATTAATGTTCATTATTTTTTCATTTTTTGTCTTAAAAACATAGGTTATGAACCCTCTTTGGAACGAGCTCGTCGAGCTCGTTCAAATGAGCGTTCATAACCTATGTTTTTGAGAAAAAAAACATGGAATACATCAACTATGATACATGTTTTTTTTTTCTCGTGCAGAAATTATGCATATTAGATGAACTTTGATTTATTCAGTGCTACTTTGATTTATTCAGCGCGGGTCGTCCTGGACGGGGATCGAACTCGGGACCTCTAGCATAGAAGTCCAACAGTTTACCACTGAGCCACTGCGCTCCCACAGTGTGCCTGTCAGTGGACCGAAAAGTCCGAGAATCAAATATAATATATATAATTCTTCGGCCTAAAAAAAGTTAAACATCTGTTTCTCATGCTGTCCCGCATGGTCCTTTTGGCTGCCGCGTGCTCTCTTTTTATAACCAATGCAAACTTCTTTAAAAAAATAATAAATTGTTTTTGTCTGATAGTTTACACCCAAGTTAATAAAGTTGGTAAATGTGTGCCTTGAGTTGCTGTCAGGGGACGAAATACACCGCCACCCATGCTATTCTGTAGATTATGAGGCATAAAATCTGTTTCTCAGGCCCTCACATATGGACCTTTTGGCTGCTGCATGCTCTCTGTTTATAACCAATGTAAACTTGAAAAAAGTTTAAATTAAATGGTTTATGTCTGATATTTTACCCATATTAATAAAACTGATAAATGTGTCCCTTGAGTGTAAGAAGGCTTTGCAATGCTATAGCATTGCAAAACCTTGTTGCACTCAAGGGATGAAATACACCACCACCCATGCTATTCTGTATATTATGAGGCATAAAACATGAAGCAAACCAAGAACATGAACTTTTGATGTGAAAGAAATAATTACAAAAATAAAAAAATTAAATAAAAAAAACCCGCCCAAATGCAATTTTGCAAAATCTACTTTGTGAGGCCTAAACGTGTCCCCGATTTTTCATCTCTGGAACAGCGCCTTTCTCCACCCATAAAACAGTCTGCTAAATCTGAATGAACGGAAAATATGACAAGTCTTAACAGCCATGCCCGTCACAATATTTGTGAAAGCACTTTGTCGGAGTCATATATATGGCACACGTTTTAGCTCAACTTTAGGGGGCGCGGTGGCTCAGTTGGTAGAGGTGCAGCCTGCAAGCCGAGAGGTCATCGGTTCGAATCCCACCAGCGGCAACCGCGTTGTGTCCTTGGGCAAGACACTTCACCCCCATTGCTCACGTGGGGGCACGGTGACGCTGTATACTAAGGCGTACTGCACGTCGATGGTGCACCTGTCTTCAACTAATGCTAACCCTGCTTGTGTGGAGTTGGTATGTTGGGGAGCTGACAGTTGCTCGCCTTTGCTCAGTGGTTCTATTCGGGTACTCCGGCTTCCTCCACCCGTAAACCTGTCACGGTCATGATTAGCCATTGTGCAGAAATATGTGACCTTAAACACCAATAAATAAATAAATAATAAATTTAGCTCAGCTTTGACGTTGTCAAATTGGAGGTGGTGCCATGGCCCATCGTCCGTCTGTCCGTCTGTCAACAATTCAATACGGCTCGGGCTAGAGGCCGTATTTATGAACCGATCTTTACCAAACTTCTTGGGTACCTTTGTTATCACCGTGGGACGAGAACGAGTGTTTTGGGGTGCGGTCCGATATTCAAGATGGCTACTGGCAGCCATATTCTACCGAAATTAGTGCAATCAGTTTTTTATACAGAACTTCCATATGAAGGTTCTGATTTGAATAAATTTTTTACGAATGTTTAGTAACATGGAATACATCAACTATGATACGGGTTTTTTTTCTCGTGCAGAAATTATGCATATTAGATGAACTTTGATTTATTCAGTGCTACTTATACACAGTAAGTGCACATGTCAATACGGCTCGGGCTAGGAGCTGTATTTATGAACTGGTCTTTACGAAACTTCTTGGGTACCTTTGTTATCACTGTGGGACGAGAACGAGTGTTTTGGGGTGCGGTCCGAAATTCAAGATGGCCGCTGGCAGCCATATTGTACCGAAATTAGTGCAATCAGTTTTTTGTACAGAACTTCTGTATGAAAGTTCTGATTTGAATAAATTTCTGTATGAATGTTTAGTAACATGGAATACATCACATATAATATGGTTTTTTTCTCGTGCAGAAATTGTGCAAATTAGATGAACTTTGATTTATTCAGTGTTACTTATAAGCACATGTCAATACGGCTCGGGCTAGGGGCTGTATTTATGAACTGATCTTTACGAAACTTCTTGGATACCTTTGTTATCACTGTGGGACGAGAACGAGTGTTTTGGGGTGCGGTCCAAAATTCAAGATGGCCACCGGCGGCCATTTTATACCGAAATTAGGTACAATCAGTTTTTTTGTACAGAACTTCTAGGACTACTTTTGTTATCATCATGGGATGGCAACGAGTGCTTTGGAGCTCGGCCAAAAATTCAAAATGCCTGTCGGTAGTCATTTTTACGGTAATTGTGTGTTACATTTTTAGCTCAACTTTGGCGAAGCCAGATTTGAGCTTATGCCATGGCCCGTCGTCCGTCTAGCCGTCTGTCCGTCAACAATTCAATACGGCTCGAGCTAGAGGCCGCATTTATGAACCGATCTTTACGAAACTTCTTGGGTACCTTTCTTATGACCGTGGGACGAGAACGAGTGTTTTGGGGTCCGATCCGAAATTCAAGTTGGCCGCTGTCAGCCATTTTGTACAAAATTAGGTGCAATCAGTGCTACTTATACACAGTAAGTGCACGTGTCAATACGGCTCGGGCTAGGAGCTGTATTTATGAACTGGTCTTTACGAAACTTCTTGGGTACCTTTGCTATCACCGTGGGATGAGAACGAGTGTTTTGGGGTGTGGTCCGAAATTGAAGATGGCTGCCACTGGCCTTTTTATACCGAATTAGGTGCAATCAGTTTTTTGTACAGAACTTCTGTATGAAAGTTCTGATTTGAATAAATTGAATAACATGGAATACATCACATATAGTACGGGTTTTTTTCTCGTGCAGAAATTATGCAAATTAGATGAACTTTGATTTATTCAGTGCTACTTATATACTGTAAGTGCACATGTCAATACGGCTCGGGCTAGAGGCTGTATTTATGAAACGATCTTCACAAAACTTCTTGGGTACCTTTGTTATCACCTTGGGACGAGAACGAGTGTTTCTGGGTGCGGTCCAAAATTCAAGATGGCTGCCAGTGGCCATTTTGAACCGAAATTAGGTCCAATCAGTTTTTTGTCACAAATTCTATACAGCTCGTATTTATGAACTGATCTTCACGAAACTTCTTGGGTCCCTTTGTTTTCACATTGGGACAGGAACGAGTGTGTTTTGGGGTGCCTTTGTTATCACTGTGCTATGAGAACAAATATTTTGGGGTTCAGTCAGACCCACTCTGGGACTCAAAGATTTCTTTTCTACTTTAGCATCTGACTGTCACCCACCTTTACCTATACATTTGTTACAGGCTACGGTCAGTATGTATGTACAGACAGTTACAATACTTTATATGTACCTTTGTTATCAGGTCATTACCTAGATGTTTGTCATTGCTGTGTCACATACTATACATGTACATGTCATAACAAGTTGAGCTACAGTGTCATTGACACTTTCATTTGTACAGAACCTGTAAAGAAGATTTTTTTATGTCAGTAATGTTTGTTATAAATTTATTGGGTGCCTTTGTTATCACTGTGGTATGAGAACAAATATGTTGGTGTTCAGTCAGACCCACTCGGGGACTTAAAAAGGGAGATACTTAAAAATCTTTTCCAAAAACACCAGACAAAATAATGTTTCTTGAATTCAGTATCCCTAGGATGTGTATATTCAAATGTGTTGAAGCCAAGTTACTGTGTTAATATTTAGTGTTGTTTGGGGAGGGTAAACATTATTAGCACAACCCGATTTTCTATTTCCAATGAGAAAAATAAAACCTCCTCACCCGTGGGAACTCCATGAGCTAAAGATAAAAAATTCAAAACAGTTGCTAACATTTGGCTTATGGTGCACCATACAATGATTCCCATTGTAACATTAACCCCATGCAGATTTGTTTTCTAGTTTTGCATCTAACTGTCACCCACCTTTACAATACTTTACCTGTACATTTGTTACAGGCTATGGTCCGTATTTATGTACAGACCTTTACAATACTTTACATGTACCTTTGTTATCAGGTCATTACCTAGATGTGTGTCATTGCTGTGTCACATACTCTACATGTACATGTCTTACACAAGTTGAGCTTCAATATCATTGACACTTCCATTCTATCTTGTTTTAATATAGACTGCCTTTAGGTGCGTGCAAGATTGGGTAGTGTCTGTTGTGGAACAGATGTGGTTGGGGAATCGCAAAAAAACGTTGATTTTACTGCATGCGTAGATCTGCTACTGATGTATTCTTGTATATAAATTAGGACTGCGTGACTCAGTTCACCTTGAAATCCAAGCTTTGTTTTCTCCTTTGATATGCAATGCAACTAGAAAGTTCTCATCGCTCGGGCGGTGATTCCTGTCCTGGAGTGGGTTCGTCCGCTACTTATACATAACGTTATATTCAGTGTAATGACATCCAGCCGCCTCAGTTATCCAAAGATATCGCCATTTGGGGTGTATTTTTCGAACATTTCCTAGACATCACAAGTAGAATGGAGGGCACCGCCTCCCATACTCTGCGACTTTCGCCGAGTGTGGCATATCATGTTGACCCCCGCCCCCGCAATCCCACGGGCACACCTCACGCACACCCCCGCATTACCCCCGCACACACACTTTAAAAAAACCAAAAGGTAACCATACGGCTGTGCTCTCAATATAGACTGAGGACACACGTGTTAGATGTGCGCGTCTTTGGGGAGGTACTCACTCCATATCGTTAGTGCTGGAGGAATCAGGCTTCGTTTCGGAGAATTCGGGGTACTCTTTTGAAAAAAGCGAGTTTTCCATTCGAATAAAGAGGGGGAGCTTTAGAGTGTGGTGTTTCATATATGTAATGTACTTTCCTTTTCTTCATATTATATATTTTTATCTGACGAGAGAATATCTTTCAACAAAAATTCATGTATATCTGAATGACCGAATATTTGTATACGTGTAAATGCCCCCCCCCCCCCCCCCCCCCCACACACACACACACATACACCTCGTCCGTGCCTCACCCGTTTTCGAGAAAATGATTCCTTAGGATGGTCTCCAATTTCATTTTGCCAATTATTACAATTGGGACCACGCTGCCATCTTTTTTATGACAGCTAATAGCTTTGTTTGCTGTGTCTCCATTTGCAGACGATGACGTTGAATGGCGTGAGGAATGTCTTATACAATGAATAAAATCGATATATTTCTAGAAATATCGATTTTCAATTATTGCAAAACAGAAACGTGAAAGACCAAGCCATTGTACAATTAACTCTAATTGGTAATGGTGTAAATGTTGGAGGTGGGAGTTCCCTGTATGTTTCTGATGTAGAGGTTGGTAATTATGTAGTAAATGTGGGAGTTAGGAGTTCCCTGTACGTGTATAATATTGAAATTGAGGAACAGCCACAAACCTTCTGCTTATAATGAAATTTACAAAACGGGCTTTATAGTAAATTAGGTATGGGAGGGTTCAGCTTTTGCCGATGTCCAGATCTAATTTGCTGGCAGAGTTTCCTAAATTTCACTATAAACACAGAACGATACGCGCCTATGAATGGGTTAATCGATATGGCACGGATGCCAGAGCGGAAGGTTAAAACGAGAGGCCGTAGGCCTCGAGTTTTAGCCTTCCGCGATGACACAAGTGTCATATCGATTAACCCGTTCACACAAGCGTGTGTCGTTCTGTATTTATTACACGCCTTCGCGTTTATAAAAGCAATTATTAGGAGGACACTCAGCAATTCATTTAACAACTCATCCCCGAGTACCGTTGTGTTCCATGTACATAGAACACATTGAAACTCGGGGGGGGGGGGGGGAGCTATCAACAAAAAGAACGCATTTTATCGTCAACCGAATTTGCGAGGGGAACCCGTGTTACTATTTTTAGCTATCGATTGTGATTCAAATTGTAATTGCAGTGCACGAGCTGCAGAAAATTCCAGTGAAATGTCGCTTCTATTAAAAATAGTCCGTCAACGATTTCCGTTCGGCACGTGTGTGCGTAACGGGTTTTCATTAGCTCAACTTTGGCGAAGCCAAATTTGAGCTTTTGTCATGGCCCGTCGTCCGGCTGGCCGTCTGTCCGTCTGTCCGTACGTCAACAATTGGATACGGCTCGGGCTAGAGGCCGTATTTATGAACCGATCTTTACGAAACTTCTTGGGTACCTTTGTTATGACCGTGGGACGAGAACGAGTGTTTTGGGGTGCGGTCCGAAATTCAAGATGGCTGCCAGTTGCCATTTTGTACCGACGATGCAGAAATCTGTTTTTTGTACAGAACTTCCATATGAAAGCTCTGATTTGAATAATTTTTTGTATGAATGTTTAGTACCATGGGATACATCACATATGATACGGGTTTTTTTCTCGTGCGTAAATTGTGCAAATTAGACTAATTTTGATGTTTTTTGGTGTTATTTTCAGCACTGTAAGTGCAAATGCCAATACGGCTCGGGCTAGAGGCCGTATTTATGAACCGATCTTTACGAAACTTCTTGGGTACCTTTGGTATCACCGTGGGACGAGAACAAGTGTTTTTTGGTCCGGTCCGAAATTCAAGATGGCCGATGGCAGCCATTTTGTATAAAATTAGGTGCAATCAGATTTTTGCACAGAACTTCCATATGAAAGCGCTGATTTGAATAATTTTTTGTGTGAATGTTTAGTACCATGGGATACATCACATATAATACGGGTTTTTTTCTCGTGCAGAAATTATGCAAATTAGATTAACTTTGATTTTTTCAGTGCGACTTACACACAGTAAGTACACATGTCAATACGGCTCAGACTAGAGTCTGTATTTATGAACTGATCTTCACGAAATGTCTTGGGTACCTTTGTTATCACTTGGGATGAGAACGAGTGTTTCTGGGTGCAGTCTAAAATTCAAGATGGCTGCCAGTGGCCATTTTGTACCGAAATTAGGTCTAATGAGTTTTTTGTACACAACTTCTCTACAGCTCAGACTAGAGACCATATTTATGAACCAATCTTTATGAAACTTCTTGGGTACCTTTGTTATCACCGTGGGATGAGAGCGAGTGTTTTGGGGTGTGGTCTGAAATTCAAGATGGCCACCAGCAGCCATGTTGTACCAAAATTAGTGCAATCAGTCTTTTGTACAGAACTTCTGTATGAAAGTTCTGATTTGAATAAATTTTTGTATGAATGTTTAGTAACATGGAATACATCACATATTGTAAGGGGTTTTTGTTCGTGCAGAAATTATGCAAATTAGATGAACTTTGATTTATTCAGTGCTACTTACACAATGTTAGCACACATGTCAATACGGCTCAGGGCAGAGGCTGTATTTATGAACCGATCTTCACAAAACTTCTTGGGTACCTTTGTTATCACCTTGGGACGAGAATGAGTGTTTCTGGGTACGGTCCAAAATTCAAGATGGCTGCCAGTGGCCATTTTGTACCAAATTTAGGTCCAATCAGTTTTTTTGTCACAAGTTCTATACAGCTTGTATTTATGAACTGATCTTCACAAAACTTCTTGGGTACCTTTGTTTTCACCTTGGGACAGGAACGAGTGTGTTTTGGGGTGCCTTTGTTATCGCTGTGCTATGAGAACAAATATTTTGGGGTTCAGTCAGACCCACTCTGGGACTAAGATTTCTTTTCTTGTTTAGCATCTGACTGTCACCCTCCTTTACAATACTTTACCTATACATTTGTTACAGGCAACGGTCAGTATTTATGTACAGACCGTTACAATACTTTATATGTACCTTTGTTATCAGGTCATTACTTAGATGTTTGTCATTGCTGTGTCACATACTGTACATGTACATGTCTATGTCTTGACAAGTTGGGCTACAGTGTCATTGACACTTTCATTTTTCGCATGGATTTGTGTTGCTGAAGATGAGGATTTCATACAATAGGCGTGTAATAAAAATAGGAAACGAGTTGGAAGATTATCTTTGTATCTTACTCCTCAACCCAATAAAACATGCGCGAGTTGATCGAAAAAATATTACACTGCGCTCTCTGTGATGTCTTGAATTCCGCGTTTTTCCTTAAAATTTGCATTTCAAACTGCAGTTACATAATAACCCTTGGATGTTTGGCGGTGCTGGTCTACAGCTGATAGAATTCTAAGCAGCCAGGAAGACATATGATAATAATCATCTCACATGGACCCCAGAATTATGAATAATTTTATGACTTCATTCCTCTGAAGTGTTGATGAACCACGACTAACTGAATGTGATAGTTTTCTTTGAACAACTTTATCAGGTGAGCGATTAAGGCCCCTTGGAGCCTCTTGTTTATTTTTTTTCGGATTTCAACCGAGAATAATAGTCAACCGCCCAAACTCATTGGGGAAAAAATGTAAAATGCCAGCTTGTGTATTTTTAGCGCACCTGACTGAAAGTCGGGGGGTCTTAAGTGATCACTTTCTGTCCGTCGTCCGTCCGGCGTCAACTTTACATTATCGACTTCACATAAACCACTGGGCCAAATCGAACCAAATTTGACCCGCATGTTCCTTATATGACAATTCAAGTTTGCTCAAATAAATTTGCCACGCCGACAGGAGGCTCCACAGGTGGCAGTACTCTGATACGCCCCATAAATTGTTTTTCAAAATTATAAAAAATCTTCTCCAGAACCATCAATAAGAATCGTTTGATAATTGGTATATAATATCTCGGGGGGTGGGGGTGGGGTGCAGATTCAAGTTTGTTCAAATTGAGTTCCCAGGCTAATGTTTGGACTCCCTACGGAGCCTCAAATTTTAACTTAGTGCAATAGAAGGACATTTCTTTCTTCAGATCCACCAGTCAGAATGGTTTCATATTTGGTATACTTGGCCAATATTGTGAGGTCCAGCGATGATTTTAGGAAGCGTGTGGAGGAGGGCCTTCCCTCGTGTCCACCCTCTGGTTTTCGTACCAGGTGACATCTCCTGCACAAATTGAGTCATTTTTGAGTGCGCTTCCATCCATTACCAATAACACAACCTGTCGCGGATCCTAATCGCGGAGAAACCTTCTCAATGATCACTGACAAGCTGACAGCTGCAGATATTATTTCAATGATTAAAGCAAAAAAACAATTTACTCAACAAAAGCACACAAATACGATAACTTTTCACTTTGATCAAGTGAGCCACACAATTATCTTCATATATTTTTCAAACGCTTCCCGTCACACTCTTTTTTTAAAAAGCCAATTTCTAAGCACTGTTAAACGACTTGATTTTTTCGTTTAAATTCAAACACTTCTCAGTGCTTTCTAGAATATGAACGAATCTCAAATTAGTCGACAATGCCAGACAGGAATATTTTGAACCGCAGTCAGGCATTCATTTTATTCTGCCAGATGTGACAATATTTCCACGTTGCAAAATGTGGAGCCGGCTGAGCTACAAACATGTTATCTAAACCTGTGTTCCCACGCCATTGAAAAAGCTGTGTCTCTGCACCACCGATTGAAATTCTACTGTATCTTCTGCTTGCATTGAAGTGCATATATAGAGGATATGATTTGAGTGTTTTTCTCATATGATATTTATGAAACGAATCTAAGAATTTTCCGTTTGGGCGAGCCCAAATAGAAAATTCGGACGAGTTTCATAAATATTATATGAGAAAAACACTCATTTCCTATTCTGTTTATCATATGACACACATATGCACAAATTAACGACTTAGTATGTGTGTGTGGGGGGGGGGGGGGGGGGGGGGGGGAGGGGGGGGCAGATAAACATTTGTTGAAATAAAGCTCATTGGTTCATATTTGGGCTCTCTACAGGAGCCCGAAGTTTTAACATAGGGTAATATGGGGAATATTCTTTAAAAATCTTCTTCTTCAGAACCACCAGTCAGAATCTTTTAATGTTTGGTATACATCATTGTTATGAGGGTCAGATTCAAGATTGTTCAAACCAAGTCCCTAGGTTAATATTTGGGCTTCCTACGTTCCTTGTTCAATATGGAGGGTAATTTAAAAAAACTCTTCTTCTTCAAATCCACCATTCAGAATGCTTTGATATTTGGTATGCAACATCTCTAAGGGGGTCAGATTCAAGTTTGTTCAAATCAGATCCCTAGGTATATATTTGGGCTCACTGTGCTAGCCCAAATTTTAACTTAGTGCAATATGAGGAAATTTCTTTAAAAATCTTCTTCAGATCCACCAGTCGGAATGCTTTCATATTTGGTAGCCCAAATTTGAACTTGCAATTCGAAGAAATGTTTTTAAATTTCTCTTCTTCAGAATGCTTTCATATTCCGTACACAACATCTCAAGGGAAGTCAGATTCAACTGTGTTCAAATCAAGAGCCTGGGTTAATATTTGGGCTCTGTATGGGAGCCGGAATTGGCCATTTTGCTGAAGAATTAAACATTTTGTATTCAGTACCCTCTACAGGTGTGTAACTAAGATTAATCCACATAGTTTGTATCAAGGGGCTTCATAGGACTTTATGATCAACTGAAGAAAAGGCATGATGCACAGATTATTTTTGTCACACCTGAGGGACTCAAGGTTTGACAGTGTAGCCTATGGAGATGGCTTGCTTAATGAAGACTCATTCTTGGATACTGTTTAAATTGTGTTCTGTTCAAGATGAGCGCTTCAGTCCCCATGGGGCCTCTTGTTTTGAGTATGGCACGAGCCGGTTTTGGTCGTTATGTTATGTAAAGGGTTAATGCAATATAACCCACCCAAAATAGGACAGATCACGTAAATTCTCCCTACTCAAATTATGCAAATGTGACCCAGTTGTATTTTGTCCAGCCACTCAAACTGTCCATATTTGAAATTGACCAATGAAATCTTTCAACCCCCAATTATGTAAATAAGGCCCAGTTGTATTTTGTTCAGCCAATCAAATTGTCTAGTTTTGAAACTGACCAATGAAATCGACGGAAGGCTTTATTTATCACTGATTAATATGAAAGCAAAATATCAAATGTTTTAAAGTGAACAAAACGGACGAGTCATATGATAAATATATATATACAATAAACAGTGGTGTTGCGTTATAATGCACATATTTTTTCATCATTTTCACTAACGGGGTTTGCAGATGATAGCAGCATTACAGGACAGCCGCCGTGGACTGATCACTTTTTCCACCGACGCAATACTATTGGATTCCAAAGATTAATTACAAGAATAATTATCAAAAATTTAATTAATGAAGCACCGGGTATAACCCGGTGCTTCATTAAATAAAATTTTGCTGGTGGTGATTTTTATTACCTGATAAACGCATGCGTGAACATCCCCGCCCACGAGTGGATTACGACCAGTCCACGGCGGTTGTATTATAAAACAAAATGTTCTTGGTTGTCTGGAAATGCTTTCGAAACTAGGAATATCTGCCTTTTCGTTGATTTATTTTGTATTTTTCTCCCCTAATTACTGCCAAACAAAACAACTAATGAAGCTGAATCACGCCAAAAGGCGCGATAATTGGTTTGTTGTCAGAATGCTAACCCCAACACAATAAGATTAAAAATTTCAGCGAAGATTAAAAAAACTCGTTTATGAAATGTAAGTAGGGAGATTTAGAGAGTAATCGCTTGACTGGACTGCATACATGAAATAATTCATCAGAGGTGAAGGACGTTGTACAAACACGAGTGTGTGAATGTGCACGAGTGTTTTAAAATATAGTCCCTCGCCTCGAATGAATTTTTTCACGTAACCAGTCCAGTCAAGCGATTATTCCGTTTATTACTTTTCATTATTAACGATAATTATATTATTTAACCCTTTACCTAACGTAACGGCCAAAACTGGCCAGCGCTATTCTCAAAAATCGCCAATTAATTTTCATTTTCATTGTTAATGTTAATTATTAATGTGTAATGTTAATCTTGATGTACATTTGACCATAATGGTGTAGAAGTTCAATAAAAAAGTTATTATTTTTTTTTTTTTTCACGTTTTGTCTCTAACACATAGGTTATGACCCCTCATTGGAACGAGCTCGTCGAGCTCGTTCCATTGAGGGTTCATAATCTGTTTTTCAGACAAAAAAATGAAAATAATAGTTATTCAAGAATTTTTTTGTAAGTGTCGTCTGCTTTTCATGTTAGGTAAAGGGTTAATCCAAAAACAATGAAGTCACCATTACACCCACGGCAAAGCGTCTTCGTTAGCGCGCGCAGATACATGACACAATTGTTGATTGCATAATTCACCACATTCCTTCAAGACCCATTTCGCCATAAAATACAAAACCCTGTGGGAGTTTTCAGTGTTAAATTCAGTTCGCCATACTGCCTTCTCTTATTACTAACATCATACGCGCGATTCAAATCATATATCACTGGAAGGCATTTGTCATGGACTTCATGAGTTGATGTCCGGCTATTCCGTATACTGCTCTTCAGCTCTAATGATACTCAGAAGGTCCTTATGAAACCGTGCATGCATGTCTTAACTCTTTCAGGTGCGTGTCAAAATATTGTGTCCACCCTCCCCGCGCGATCCTCAGGAAATGAAACAGTGCTTGTTTACTGTGGCAAACAAGCTCCGTTTTACTGGTAAATAGGGCCTAGTCACAAATGATTGGGGTGAAAGCCTCTAAAATGGGCAACCTGGGTTAAAGCGATTGACTAAAATTTATCTTCATGTTGTGTTCACGATTAGCCATTGTTCAGAAATGTGTCCTTAAACACCAATAAACAAATAAATAAATTGTGTCCGACCACACCTTCTACCCGTGAGTTATTCCCCATTTTCCGTTGTGAAAAACATAATTTTTGTGACCCACTGGGATACAGCCTCATCCCTCAACTTGACACTCGAGTATGGGAGTATGCCAGCACCTCTGGTGTAATCTTTGAGCAGATCTGGTACAGGACGATGGATGCCAAGTGATGACAATATCAAACACTGACTGTCAGTCAAGTTAGCCAATAATAGCATATTTTAATTCCCCAAATGTGCCTCTCCCCCTCCCTACACACACTTGAAACTTGTTTTTCTCTCTTGGGTTCCCATGATTGCAATGTTATTGGGAATTTGTTGGAAGGAAGTGCACTGAGTATTATGCCACCGACCTCCGAAGGAGGATTCGGAGGTATCTGGTGAAGCCCTCCGTCCATCTGCCCATCCAATATGTCCCTACAAACGTTTGGCATTGTAATTTCAAAGCCATCTATCGGATTTGGATCTCCTTTGGTTTGCTGATAGACCTGCATGGGGGAACGGATATGCACAAGGAGTGAGTTTCCTACAATAATTTTTCCCAGAGTTATGTCCATTTTCGACTAGGAAATCTTTTCTGTTTAGCGTTATTATGCCCCCGATCTCCGAAGGAGGATTCGGGATATCTATAGTGAAGCCGTCCGTCCGTCCGTCCGTCCGTCCGTCTAAACGTTTGCGTTGTAATTTCCAAACCTTCGCTCGGGTTTGGACCTCCTTTGGAATGCTGATAGACCTGCAAGGGGAACGGTTATGCACAAGGAACGGGTTCCGTCCAATAGTTTTTCTCAGAGTTATGTCCCTTTTTGAATGTTTCTGTTTTCATTCTTTCCACTTAAAAAGGTTTTCTGTCCCACAGTACCTTCAAGTCTACATCGAACTTGCATACAGGTCGGGGACAGTGGCCAAAGCTTTGCGTTGTCCTTGTTTGGTCTAAAATGTTATTCCCCCGTGCGATTTGTCTCTCCATATTTAACAATTTCCCCGTCGGACTAAAACAACCAGAGATTTAGATGGAATGGTAGGAACCCCACGACTCAAATGCAGTCCCCTGAAAGTTGTATTTCTCATTTGGGTTCCCGACATTACAATCTTCTTTTTTTTTTGGAGGGGGGGGGGGGGGGGGGGGGTGAGGAATAGCAAAAGGGAATGCACAGCCAGAGACGGAGTAAATTTCCCGGTGGACCCCTATCAGGGGGGGGGGGGAGTACAGAGAGAGAGGGGCATCGGGAGGGACAGAGACAAGAGATGTATAGTTAATGAGATGGACAGAGACGTAGAAACAGACAGAAATTGCTCGATCGGCCGTAGGGACAGACACAGGGTTAAACATGCAGCCGATCATGTGCACTTTGTGTATTGTATTCCTAGCAAGCCACTAATGCAAGTGAGCCACAACTGATATATATATATCAGTGTGTTGGTGTCCTTCTTTGACCTTGCCCCCAGTTCGAAATGCATGCCACGATTTCAAAATTTATTTTAAATATCATTTTTAGCTCAACTTTGACGAAGTCAAATTTGAGCTATTGTCATGGCCCGTCGTCCGTCCGTCTGTCCGTCCGTCTGGCCGTCTGTCCGTACGTCAACAATTGGCTATGGCTCGGGCTAGAGGTCGTATTTATGAACCGATCTTTACGAAACTTCTTGTGTACCTTTGTTATGACCCTGGGACGGGAACGAGTGTTTTTAGGTGTGGTCCGAAACTCAAGATGGCTGCCAGTGGCCATTTTGTACCGATGATGCAAAAATCAGTTTTTTGTACAGAACTTCTGTATGAAAGTTCTGATTTGAATAAAGTTTTGTATAAATGTTTAGTACCATGGGATACATCACATATAATACGGGTTTTTTTCTCGTGCGTAAATTATGCAAATTAGACTGACTTTGATTTATTTAGTGTTACTTTCAGAGCTGTAAGTGCCAAGCTGCTTTGGCTCGGGCTAGAGGCCGTATTTATGAACCGATCTTTACGAAACTTCTGACGATGCAGAAATCTGTTTTTTGTACAAAACTTCCATATGAAAGCTCTGATTTGAATAATTTTTTGTATGAATGTTTAGTACCATGGGATACATCACATATAATACGGGTTTTTTTCTCGTACGTAAATTGTGCAAATTAGACTAATTTTGATGTTTTGGGGGTTACTTTCAGCACTGTAAGTGCAAATGCCAATACGGCTCGGGCTAGAGGCCGTATTTATGAACCGATCTTTACGAAACTTCTTGGGTACCTTTGGTATCACCGTGGGACGAGAACGAGTGTTTTTGGGTCCGGTCCGAAATTCAAGATGGCCGATGGCAGCCATTTTGTACAGATTAGGTGCAATCAGATTTTTGCACAGAACTTCCATATGAAAGCCCTGATTTGAATAATTATTTTGTGTGAATGTTTAGTACCATGGGATGCATCACATATAATACGGGTATTTTTCTCGTGCAGAAATTATGCAAATTAGATGAACTTTGATTTTTTCAGTGCGACTTACACAGTAAGTACACATGTCAATACGGCTCAGACTAGAGTCTGTATTTATGAACTGATCTTCACGAAATGTCTTGGGTACCTTTGTTATCACCTTGGGACGAGAACGAGTGTTTCTGGGTGCGGTCTAAAATTCAAGATGGCTGCCAGTGGACATTTTGTACCGAAATTAGGTCTAATCAGTTTTTTGTACACATCTTCTATACAGCTCAGACTAGAGGCCATATTTATGAACCAATCTTTACGAAACTTCTTGGGTACCTTTGTTATCACCGTGGGATGAGAGCGAGTGTTTTTGGGTGTGGTCCGAAATTCAAGATGGCCACCAGCAGCCATTTTGTACCAAAATTAGTGCAATCAGTCTTTTGTATAGAACTTCTGCATGAAAGTTCTGATTTGAATAAATTTTTGTATGAATGTTTAGTAACATGGAATACATCACATATTGTAAGGGGTTTTTTTTCGTGCCGAAATTATGCAAATTAGATGAACTTTGATTTATTCAGTGCTACTTACACAATGTAAGCACACATGTCAATACGGCTCAGGGTAGAGGCTGTATTTATGAACCGATCTTCACAAAACTTCTTGGGTACCTTTGTTATCTCCTTGGGATGAGAATGAGTGTTTCTGGGTACGGTCCAAAATTCAAGATGGCTGCCAGTGGCCATTTTGTACCGAAATTAGGTCCAATCAGTTTTTTGTCACAAGTTCTATACAGCTCGTATTTATGAACTGATCTTCACAAAACTTCTTGAGTACTTTTGTTTTCACCTTGGGACAGGAACGAGTGTGTTTTGGGGTGCCTTTGTTATCACTGTGCTATGAGAACAAATATTTTGGGGTTCAGTCAGACCCACTCTGGGATTCAAAGATTTTTTCTAGTTCAGCATCTGACTGTCACCCACCTTTACAATACTTTACCTATACATTTGTTACAGGCAACGGTCAGTATTCATGTACAGACCGTTACAATACTTTATATGTACCTTTGTTATCAGGTCATTACCTAGATGTTTGTCATTGCTGTGTCACATACTATACATGTACATGTCTTTGTCTTGACAAGTTGAGCTACAGTGTCATTGACACTTTCATTTTTTAAATTTTTCAAAAAATTTCAACAAAACCATATCATGTGACCCTCTCGTTGGAACGAGCTCGACGAGCTCGTTCCAACGACGGGTCACATGATATGGTTTTGTTGAATTTTTTTGAAAAATAATATTTTATCAAATGCTGAATTTGCATATTACGCGGGCGGATGTGGGCGATTCGTTGGGTAAAGGGTTAAACATGCAGCCGATCATGTGCACTTTGTGTATTGTATTCCTAGCAAGCCACTAATGCAAGTGAGCCAGAACCGATATATATATCAGTGTGTTTGGTGTCTTTCTTTGACCTTGCCCCCCAAGTTCGAAATGCATGCCACGTTCATTGCTTCCACACAATTTTTATAAATTATCCAGATATATTATTACAAATAGCCAGTACTCAGTCATAGACACCCCCTTACCTAAACGAACTGGAACATTAAGCGTATGAAATGTTTTGTTCAGGTTAAAGTCCAACTGAAGAATAATTGTGATCAAACTTATATTAAGAAACTTGGCTTACGTGCAGTCATAAAAATGTACGCGTTTCATGTGAACAAGAGCGTATAAGGGTTTGTTATTGCGTCGCTGCAATTAAAGTAGTTTGGTGTTTCTTTTTTAACTCGAAGATGTGACGACTCCATTATAGAATTGTCTACAAAAAGGTGAGTTAGTTTTGAATTTAGTGTGTGTTTGTGAAAATGCAGTGAGATGTGTGATTTTTAGGCCTATACGTGTTCGAGGAATGTGTATTGGTCTTTCCAATCCAAAACATATCACTTGAGTCGACAGCACCACAGAAGGGAAACGGCTTCAGCCCCCCCCCCCCCCCCCCCCCCCCCCACACACACACACACATACAAGCCCAGCAACCTCTCGATTGCGGTCTGTGGATCATTTTAACCCTTTACCCAACGCAGACGATATCAAAATTTATTATTTTAAATTTCATTTTTTTTTTAATTTTTCAAAAAATTTCAACAAAACCATATCATGTGACCTCTCGTTGGAACGAGCTCGACGAGCTCGTTCCAACGAAGGGTCACATGATATGGTTTTGATGAAATGTTTTGAAAAATAATATTTTTTCAACTGCTGAATTTGCATATTACGCGGGCGGATGTGGCCGATTCGTTGGGTAAAGGGTTAACCCATTAGCTAACTGGAGTATCAGACGGCACTTGCAAAAACACGTCTTGAATACCCCATAGAATAACCAGGAAATTTTCAATTTTTGCCTCAAAAACGTAGCTCATTACCTATGCATCTTACAGTACGATCGCCGTGGACTTGTCATTTTCCACTGGACGGGCGGTATTTCCACGGACGCAATATTCTTGAGTGCCTAATAATCATACATGTATTATTATTCTTTTTCGAACAAAATTCCCACCTGTATGATCCTTATTTGGCCCTGTATGATTATTAATTTCCAGCAATTGAATGTTCAGAGCAGCTGCTTATCACAAGAAGTTCACCAAAACAAACTAGTAATGTGCACGTGCAAGCAAACACAGGATGCAATGGAAATGTTAACTGGTAGAGATCTGAAAGCATATATTTGGATTTTATTCTGAAGTGCTGTTACCATAACTTTAAGACCTAGTACCCAGTGGATGTGCTTCATACCATCGCTGAAACAGAATTAATTAGTCTATAAGGTTTTGCCTTGGTACAATTTCTGGGAGAGTGCCTGTTGGCACTCTCCCATAAATTGCAACAAGTCAAATCCATGTGAAAATTATGATAACTGAAAGTAATTTATCCCTTCACCAATTCAAGAACATCAGACATCTGTGTTATAAAAACGGCTCTGAGCATCTTGGAATTTTCCACCATATACTATTATTCGACCCTATACTATTATTAATTTTCAGAAATTTTCCACCCTGTACTATTATTTCGCCCAGTACTTTATTATTAGGCACTCGAGAGTAATATAAATTTTCAAACGCTAATTATAGAAGTAATCATCAAAAATTCAGCGACTGATTCGTGCTCCCGCGTTGTGTCCTTGGGCAAGGCACTTAACCCCGATTGCCTACATGGGGGCACGATGACGCTGTGTACTGAGGCGTACTGCACGTCGAAGGTGCGCATGTCTTCAACCAATCTAACCCTGCCTGTGCCGCGGTGCAGAGTTCAGAGTTACTGTGTTGGAGAGCTGACAGCTGCTCGTCGTTGCTCGGTGGTTCTCTCTGGGTACTCCGGCTTCCTCCACCCGTAAAACAGTCACCGACATGATATGACCCTAGCTGTTAATGTGTCGATCGTTAAACCCTAATAAAAAAAAAATCAAAAATTTAATTTCAAGAAGCACCGTGTTCTATCCGGTGCTTCTTGAAATTAAATATTTCTTGATGACAATTTTTCATTACCTGGTAGACGCATGCGTGGACAACACTGTCCACTTGTTGTTTTCGACCTTCTTTTGATTTTGATCCGTGCACGCCGACTGTACTATAAACTATGTTTTGAAGGCAAAAATTGAAAAAGTAATATATTTGAAGGGCGATTTTGGGGGGAAAGGCGTAAACCGGTCTTTTTCGTTATGCTGTATTAAGTTTTAAAATAGCCTCAGACGGGTGTGGGGTGTGCTCTTTTTAGCTCACCTAGCCCAAAGGTCCATGTGAGCTATTGCCATCACTTGGCGTCCGTCGTCGTCCGTCGTCCGTCGTCGTCTGTAAACTTTTCATATTTTCAGCTTCTTCTCTGGAACTGCTAAGCCGATGTGAACCAAACTCGGCAGGAATGGTCTTTGGGAGGTCCTCTTCTTGGATTAAAAAGAAGGCCGCCAGAGGCATTCTTTGATTTTGGTTGGTGGATTTTCAAAAATCTTCACCCTTGAAACTAAAAAGCGAAATGTTTTGAAACTTCACATGCTAGATGACTGGGACATCCTCCACCCAAGATCCTCATTTAATGTTGATTGGGGTGCAAACATGACCGCAACTGCGTCTTATAGTTACCTTAGAAACCCTATGGGAAATCACATTTTCATCTTCTTCCCCGGAACTACTGAGCCGATGTGAACCAAACTTGGCAGGAATGGTCCATGGGTGTTCCTTTACAAACGATCCTCATTTTGCTCCCGCCGGATGAAAAACATGGGCTCCAGAGGCATTCTTTGATTCTGATTGGTCGATTTTGAAAAAATCTTCTCTGAAACCGCAAGGCCAAATGTTTTGAAACTTCACATGATTGATGGCTGGGACACCCTCTACCAAAGGTCCTCTTGTAATGCTGCAAACATGGCCGCAATTGTGGCTTATAGTTACCATGGAAACCCTATGTGAAATCACATTTTTATCTTCTTATCTGAAACTACTTGGTCATTCTGAACCAAACTTGGCACAAATAATGTATGGAAAGTCCTCTGAAAACAATCATCATTCTATTTCGTGCTGATAAAGGAGCATGGCAGCCAGCTGCATTCTTTGATTAGAATAACTTTGGGATACGTAGTTCTGGCAGGTGAGCGATTACAGGCTCTTTAGAGTCTCTTGTCCTGTTTGTTCTACATTTTTGCCTTCAAAGGAATTGATGACTAGTTTCCATTTGTATCGTTTCTTTGAGAGTCGTTGAGGTATGTTTTCCAGATTGGAGTGATGATACCACGGGTTGTAGGGAGCACTGTGTCTCCGTGATTAGAACATTGGAGTGATGGTACCACGGGTTGTAGGAAGCACTGTGGCTATGTGATTAGAACATTGGAGTGATGGTACCACGGGTTGTAGGAAGCACTGTGGCTCCGTGATTAGAACATTGGAGTGCTGGTACCACGGGTTGTAGGAAGCACTGTGGTTCCGTGATTAGAACATTGGAGTGATGGTACCACGGGTTGTAGGGAGCACTGTGTCTCCGTGATTAGAACACTGGAGTGATGGTACCACGGGTTGTAGGGAGCACGATGGCTCCGTGATTAGACCATTGGAGTGATGGTACCACGGGTTGTAGGGAGCACGATGGCTCCGTGATTAGAACATTGGAGTGATGGTACCACGGGTTGTAGGGAGCACGATGGCTCCGTGATTAGAACATTGGAGTGATGGTACCACGGGTTGTAGGGAGCACTGTGGCTCCGTGATTAGAACATTGGAGTGATGGTACCACGGGTTGTAGGGACCACTGTGGCTCTGTGATTAGAACATTGGAGTGATGGTACCACGGGTTGTAGGGAGCACTGTGGCTCCGTGATTAGAACATTGGAGTGATGGTACCACAGGTTGTAGGGAACACTGTGGCTCTGTGATTAGAACATTGGAGTGATGGTACCACGGGTTGTATGGAGCACTGTGGCTCCGTGATTAGAACACTGGAGTGATGGTACCACGGGTTGTAGGGAGCACGATGGCTCCGTGATTAGAACATTGGAGTGATGGTACCACGGGTTGTAGGGAGCACGATGGCTCCGTGATTAGAACACTGGAGTGATGGTACCACGGGTTGTAGGGAGCACGATGGCTCCGTGGTTAGAACATTGGAGTGGTGGTACCACGGGTTGTAGGGAGCACGGTGGCTCCGTGATTAGAACATTGGAGTGATGGTACCACGGGTTGTAGGAAGCACTGTGGCTCCGTGATTAGAACACTGGAGTGATGGTACCACGGGTTGTAGGGAGCACGATGGCTCCGTGATTAGACCATTGGAGTGATGGTACCACGGGTTGTAGGGAGCACGATGGCTCCGTGATTAGAAAATTGGAGTGATGGTACCACGGGTTGTAGGGAGCACGATGGCTCCGTGATTAGAACATTGGAGTGATGGTACCACGGGTTGTAGGGAGCACTGTGGCTCCGTGATTAGAACATTGGAGTGATGGTACCACGGGTTGTATGTAGCACTGTGGCTCCGTGATTAGAACATTGGAGTGATGGTACCGCGGGTTGTAGGGAGCACGATGGCTCCGTGATTAGAACATTGGAGTGATGGTACCACGGGTTGTAGGGAGCACTGTGTCTCCGTGATTAGAACATTGGAGTGATGATACCACGGGTTGTAGGGAGCACGATGGCTCCGTGATTAGAACATTGGAGTGATGGTACCACGGGTTGTAGGGAGCACGATGGCTCCGTGATTAGAACATTGGAGTGATGGTACCACGGGTTATATGGAGCACGATGGCTCCGTGATTAGAACATTGGAGTGATGGTACCACGGGTTGTAGGGACCACTGTGGCTCTGTGATTAGAACATTGGAGTGATGGTACCACGGGTTGTAGGGAGCACTGTGGCTCCGTGATTAGAACATTAAAGTGATGGTACCACAGGTTGTAGGGACCACTGTGGCTCTGTGATTAGAACATTGGAGTGATGGTACCACGGGTTGTATGGAGCACTGTGGCTCCGTGATTAGAACACTGGAGTGATGGTACCACGGGTTGTAGGGAGCACGATGGCTCCGTGATTAGAACATTGGAGTGATGGTACCACGGGTTGTAGGGAGCACGATGGCTCCGTGATTAGAACACTGGAGTGATGGTACCACGGGTTGTAGGGACCACGATGGCTCCGTGATTAGAACATTGGAGTGGTGGTACCACGGGTTGTAGGGAGCACGGTGGCTCCGTGATTAGAACATTGGAGTGATGGTACCACGGGTTGTAGGAAGCACTGTGGCTCCGTGATTAGAACATTGGAATGATGGTACCACGGGTTGTAGGGAGCACGACGGCTCCGTGATTAGAACATTGGAGTGATGGTACCACGGGTTGTAGGAAGCACTGTGGCTCCGTGATTAGAACATTGGAGTGATGGTACCACGGGTTGTTGGGACCACTGTGGCTCCGTGATTAGAACATTGGAGTGATGATACCACGGGTTGTAGGGAGCACTGTGGCTCCGTGATTAGAACATTGGAGTGATGGTACCACGGGTTGTATGTAGCACGATGGCTCCGTGATTAGAACATTGGAGTGGTGGTACCACGGGTTGTAGGGAGCACGGTGGCTCCGTGATTAGAACATTGGAGTGATGGTACCACGGGTTGTAGGAAGCACTGTGGCTCCGTGATTAGAACATTGGAGTGATGGTACCACGGGTTGTAGGGAGCACGACGGCTCCGTGATTAGAACATTGGAGTGATGGTACCACGGGTTGTAGGAAGCACTGTGGCTCCGTGATTAGAACATTGGAGTGATGGTACCACGGGTTGTAGGGACCACTGTGGCTCCGTGATTAGAACATTGGAGTGATGATACCACGGGTTGTAGGGAGCACTGTGGCTCCGTGATTAGAACATTGGAGTGATGGTACCACGGGTTGTATGTAGCACGATGGCTCCGTGATTAGAACATTGGAGTGGTGGTACCACGGGTTGTAGGGAGCACGGTGGCTCCGTGATTAGAACATTGGAGTGATGGTACCACGGGTTGTAGGAAGCACTGTGGCTCCGTGATTAGAACACTGGAGTGATGGTACCACGGGTTGTAGGGAGCACGATGGCTCCGTGATTAGACCATTGGAGTGATGGTACCACGGGTTGTAGGGAGCACGATGGCTCCGTGATTAGAACATTGGAGTGATGGTACCACGGGTTGTAGGGAGCACGATGGCTCCGTGATTAGAACATTGGAGTGATGGTACCACGGGTTGTAGGAAGCACTGTGGCTCCGTGATTAGAACATTGGAGTGATGGTACCACGGGTTGTAGGGAGCACTGTGGCTCCGTGATTAGAACATTAAAGTGATGGTACCACAGGTTGTAGGGACCACTGTGGCTCTGTGATTAGAACATTGGAGTGATGGTACCACGGGTTGTATGGAGCACTGTGGCTCCGTGATTAGAACACTGGAGTGATGGTACCACGGGTTGTAGGGAGCACGATGGCTCCGTGATTAGAACATTGGAGTGATGGTACCACGGGTTGTAGGGAGCACGATGGCTCCGTGATTAGAACATTGGAGTTATGGTACCACGGGTTGTAGGGAGCACGATGGCTCCGTGATTAGAACATTGGAGTGGTGGTACCACGGGTTGTAGGGAGCACGGTGGCTCCGTGATTAGAACATTGGAGTGATGGTACCACGGGTTGTAGGAAGCACTGTGGCTCCGTGATTAGAACATTGGAGTGATGGTACCACGGGTTGTAGGGAGCACGATGGCTCCGTGATTAGAACATTGGAGTGATGGTACCACGGGTTGTAGGAAGCACTGTGGCTCCGTGATTAGAACATTGGAGTGATGGTACCACGGGTTGTAGGGAGCACTGTGGCTCCGTGATTAGAACATTAAAGTGATGGTACCACAGGTTGTAGGGACCATTGTGGCTCTGTGATTAGAACATTGGAGTGATGGTACCACGGGTTGTATGGAGCACTGTGGCTCCGTGATTAGAACACTGGAGTGATGGTACCACGGGTTGTAGGGAGCACGATGGCTCCGTGATTAGAACATTGGAGTGATGGTACCACGGGTTGTAGGGAGCACGATGGCTCCGTGATTAGAACACTGGAGTGATGGTACCACGGGTTGTAGGGAGCACGATGGCTCCGTGATTAGAACATTGGAGTGGTGGTACCACGGGTTGTAGGGAGCACGGTGGCTCCATGATTAGAACATTGGAGTGATGGTACCACGGGTTGTAGGAAGCACTGTGGCTCCATGATTAGAACATTGGAGTGATGGTACCACGGGTTGTAGGGAGCACGACGGCTCCGTGATTAGAACATTGGAGTGATGGTACCACGGGTTGTAGGGAGCACGATGGCTCCGTGATTAGAACATTGGAGTGATGGTACCACGGGTTGTAGGGAGCACTGTGGCTCCGTGATTAGAACATTGGAGTGATGGTACCACGGGTTGTAGGGACCACTGTGGCTCTGTGATTAGAACATTGGAGTGATGATACCACGGGTTGTAGGGAGCACTGTGGCTCCGTGATTAGAACATTGGAGTGATGGTACCACGGGTTGTAGGGAGCACGATGGCTCCGTGATTAGAACATTGGAGTGATGGTACCACGGGTTGTAGGGAGCACGATGGCTCCGTGATTAGAACATTGGAGTGATGGTACCACGGGTTGTAGGGAGCACTGTGGCTCCGTGATTAGAACATTGGAGTGATGGTACCACGGGTTGTATGTAGCACTGTGGCTCTGTGATTAGAACATTGGAGTGATGGTACCGCGGGTTGTATGGAGCACGATGGCTCCGTGATTAGAACATTGGAGTGATGGTACCACGGGTTGTAGGGAGCACTGTGTCTCCGTAATTAGAACATTGGAGTGATGATACCACGGGTTGTAGGGAGCACGATGGCTCCGTGATTAGAACATTGGAGTGATGGTACCACGGGTTGTAGGGAGCACGATGGCTCCGTGATTAGAACATTGGAGTGATGGTACCACGGGTTGTATGGAGCACGATGGCTCCGTGATTAGAACATTGGAGTGATGGTACCACGGGTTGTATGGAGCACTGTGGCTCCCTGATTAGAACACTGGAGTGATGGTACCACGGGTTGTAGGGAGCACGATGGCTCCGTGATTAGAACATTGGAGTGATGGTACCACGGGTTGTAGGGAGCACGATGGCTCCGTGATTAGAACATTGGAGTGATGGTACCACGGGTTGTAGGGAGCACGATGGCTCCGTGATTAGAACACTGGAGTGATGGTACCACGGGTTGTAGGGAGCACGATGGCTCCGTGATTAGAACATTGGAGTGGTGGTACCACGGGTTGTAGGGAGCACGGTGGCTCCGTGATTAGAACATTGGAGTGATGGTACCACGGGTTGTAGGAAGCACTGTGGCTCCGTGATTAGAACATTGGAGTGATGGTACCACGGGTTGTAGGGAGCACGATGGCTCCGTGATTAGAACATTGGAGTGATGGTACCACGGGTTATAGGAAGCACTGTGGCTCCGTGATTAGAACATTGGAGTGATGGTACCACGGGTTGTAGGGAGCACTGTGGCTCCGTGATTAGAACATTAAAGTGATGGTACCACAGGTTGTAGGGACCACTGTGGCTCTGTGATTAGAACATTGGAGTGATGGTACCACGGGTTGTATGGAGCACTGTGGCTCCGTGATTAGAACACTGGAGTGATGGTACCACGGGTTGTAGGGAGCACGATGGCTCCGTGATTAGAACATTGGAGTGATGGTACCACGGGTTGTAGGGAGCACGATGGCTCCGTGATTAGAACACTGGAGTGATGGTACCACGGGTTGTAGGGAGCACGATGGCTCCGTGATTGGAACATTGGAGTGATGGTACCACGGGTTGTAGGGAGCACTGTGTCTCCGTGATTAGAACATTGGAGTGATGATACCACGGGTTGTAGGGAGCACGATGGCTCCGTGATTAGAACATTGGAGTGATGGTACCACGGGTTGTAGGGAGCACGATGGCTCCGTGATTAGAACATTGGAGTGATGGTACCACGGGTTGTATGGAGCACGATGGCTCCGTGATTAGAACATTGGAGTGATGGTACCACGGGTTGTAGGGACCACTGTGGCTCTGTGATTAGAACATTGGAGTGATGGTACCACGGGTTGTATGGAGCACTGTGGCTCCGTGATTAGAACACTGGAGTGATGGTACCACGGGTTGTAGGGAGCACGATGGCTCCGTGATTAGAACATTGGAGTGATGGTACCACGGGTTGTAGGGAGCACGATGGCTCCGTGATTAGAACACTGGAGTGATGGTACCGCGGGTTGTAGGGAGCACGATGGCTCCGTGATTAGAACATTGGAGTGATGGTACCACGGGTTGTAGGGAGCACTGTGTCTCCGTGATTAGAACATTGGAGTGATGATACCACGGGTTGTAGGGAGCACGATGGCTCCGTGATTAGAACATTGGAGTGATGGTACCACGGGTTGTAGGGAGCACGATGGCTCCGTGATTAGAACATTGGAGTGATGGTACCACGGGTTGTATGGAGCACGATGGCTCCGTGATTAGAACATTGGAGTGATGGTACCACGGGTTGTAGGGACCACTGTGGCTCTGTGATTAGAACATTGGAGTGATGGTACCCCGGGTTGTAGGGAGCACTGTGGCTCCGTGATTAGAACATTAAAGTGATGGTACCACAGGTTGTAGGGACCACTGTGGCTCTGTGATTAGAACATTGGAGTGATGCTACCATGGGTTGTATGGAGCACTGTGGCTCCGTGATTAGAACACTGGAGTGATGGTACCACGGGTTGTAGGGAGCACGATGGCTCCGTGATTAGAACATTGGAGTGATGGTACCACGGGTTGTAGGGAGCACGATGGCTCCGTGATTAGAACACTGGAGTGATGGTACCACGGGTTGTAGGGAGCACGATGGCTCCGTGATTAGAACATTGGAGTGGTGGTACCACGGGTTGTAGGGGGCACGGTGGCTCCGTGATTAGAACATTGGAGTGATGGTACCACGGGTTGTAGGAAGCACTGTGGCTCCGTGATTAGAACATTGGAGTGATGGTACCACGGGTTGTAGGGAGCACGATGGCTCCGTGATTAGAACATTGGAGTGATGGTACCACGGGTTGTAGGAAGCACTGTGGCTCCGTGATTAGAACATTGGAGTGATGGTACCACGGGTTGTAGGGAGCACTGTGGCTCCGTGATTAGAACATTTAAGTGATGGTACCACAGGTTGTAGGGACCACTGTGGCTCTGTGATTAGAACATTGGAGTGATGGTACCACGGGTTGTATGGAGCACTGTGGCTCCGTGATTAGAACACTGGAGTGATGGTACCACGGGTTGTAGGGAGCACGATGGCTCCGTGATTAGAACATTGGAGTGATGGTACCACGGGTTGTAGGGAGCACGATGGCTCCGTGATTAGAACACTGGAGTGATGGTACCACGGGTTGTAGGGAGCACGATGGCTCCGTGATTAGAACATTGGAGTGATGGTACCACGGGTTGTAGGGAGCACGATGGCTCCGTGATTAGAACACTGGAGTGATGGTACCACGGGTTGTAGGGAGCACGATGGCTCCGTGATTAGAACATTGGAGTGGTGGTACCACGGGTTGTAGGGGGCACGGTGGCTCCGTGATTAGAACATTGGAGTGATGGTACCACGGGTTGTAGGAAGCACTGTGGCTCCGTGATTAGAACATTGGAGTGATGGTACCACGGGTTGTAGGGAGCACGATGGCTCCGTGATTAGAACATTGGAGTGATGGTACCACGGGTTGTAGGAAGCACTGTGGCTCCGTGATTAGAACATTGGAGTGATGGTACCACGGGTTGTAGGGAGCACTGTGGCTCCGTGATTAGAACATTTAAGTGATGGTACCACAGGTTGTAGGGACCACTGTGGCTCTGTGATTAGAACATTGGAGTGATGGTACCACGGGTTGTATGGAGCACTGTGGCTCCGTGATTAGAACACTGGAGTGATGGTACCACGGGTTGTAGGGAGCACGATGGCTCCGTGATTAGGACATTGGAGTGATGGTACCACGGGTTGTAGGGAGCACGATGGCTCCGTGATTAGAACACTGGAGTGATGGTACCACGGGTTGTAGGGAGCACGATGGCTCCGTGATTAGAACATTGGAGTGGTGGTACCACGGGTTGTAGGGAGCACGGTGGCTCCGTGATTAGAACATTGGAGTGATAGTACCACGGGTTGTAGGAAGCACTGTGGCTCCGTGATTAGAACATTGGAGTGATGGTACCACGGGTTGTAGGGAGCACGATGGCTCCGTGATTAGAACATTGGAGTGATGGTACCACGGGTTGTAGGGACCACTGTGGCTCCGTGATTAGAACATTGGAGTGATGGTACCACGGGTTGTAGGGAGCACTGTGGCTCCGTGATTAGAACATTGGAGTGATGATACCACGGGTTGTAGGGAGCACTGTGGCTCCGTGATTAGAACATTGGAGTGATGGTACCACGGGTTGTATGTAGCACTGTGGCTCCGTGATTAGAACATTGGAGTGATGGTACCACGGGTTGTATGGAGCACTATGGCTCCGTGATTAGAACATTGGAGTGATGGTACCACGGGTTGTAGGGACCACTGTGGCTCCGTGATTAGAACATTGGAGTGATGGTACCACGGGTTGTAGGGAGCACGGTGTCTCCGTGATTAGAACATTGGAGTGATGGCACCACGGGTTGTAGGGACCACTGTGGCTCCGTGATTAGAACATTGGAGTGATGGTACCGCGGGTTGTAGGGAGCACGATGTCTCCGTGATTCGAACATTGAATTTCAAACTGGCTCGATCCTGACCAGCGGTAACTGCATTGTTTTCTATGAGCAAGGCACTTAATCCCGATTGCCCACCAGGCGCGTAGCCAGAATATCAAAGTTAGGGGAGCAACAGTAATATCTAGGGGGAGTAGCCGCTAGGTTCAGGTCGCTGGGCCTACTAGAGGGGTATGCAGAATAGGATGCGCAGCATCATCCGAGACACGTAGCGACGAAATGGGGTCGAGCACCGTAGGGGGAGACTCCCTCTCGCTGGAGGGTGGGGGGGGGGGGCTTCTCCGGGAATTTTTAAATTCGATACCCCCCCCCCCCCCTATACCCCCTCCCCCCCCATTTCCTTGACTCTGAGTCCGTTTGTGTCCATAATTTATAAGTTGTGAAGTGCATCAATAATCAGGGCTAGATCACCTAGGGGAGGGAGGGGGGCATGACTGAATTTTGTTGGGGGGAGCATGTGCCCCATTCAGCCCTCCATGGCTACCCCACTGTTGCCCACGTGGGGGCACGGTGGCATTGTGTACAAATGCGTATATATCGATAGCGCATTTGTCTTCAACCAATACTAATCCTGCTTGTGTGGAGTTAGTAAAACTGGGGAGTCTGACAGTTGCTCGCTGTTTGTATGTGGTTCTCCCCGGGTTCTCCGGCTTCCTCCATCCGTAAAACGCTCTTACACGATATGATCCTGTCTGTTGATAGTGTCGTTAAACCACATTAAACAATACATTTCTAATTTCTGAACTGGGGTTCACTAAAATCAATCGACCTGCATGAGTTGAGATTTTTCGAGGATCAGATTGATTTTAACCCTTTACCCAACGAATCGCCCGCATCCGCCCGCGTAATAGAAAAATTCAGCAGCTGAAAATATATTATTTTTCGAAAAATTTCAACAAAACCATATCATGTGACTCCTCTTTGGGACGAGCTCGTCGAGCTCGTTCCAAAGAGGGGTCACATGATATGATTTTGTTGAAATTTTTTGAAAAAATTTAAAAAATGATATTTAAAATAATAAATTTTGAAATCGTCTGCTTTGGGTAAAGGGTTAATGAACCAGTTGGGTTCTGAAATGTCTTTTGAAATCGTCACGAATTTGATATTCTTTTTAGCACATAATGTGCAAATTTATGAATAAGTTACTTCAGAAACTGAAAAGATTGAAATTCAATTCTTTTGAAACCAGCTCACAATGTTACAAACTTACGCCGTCATAGAAGTGGGTCAAAATCGTTCTCCATACGCAATACGGAGAAAGTTATAGCGATCTAATTATTCATCTGTTGGGAATTCCATTTTTGGGCCGGTAAACCATGGAGTGGAATCGCTTTCAACCTAAAACTGAAATCGGACTTGCTGGCCCATTGTGAGGGTGGGCTGACTCAAGATTCGGGGTAGATCTGTCAGCGGTTCGGAGCAGGCGGTCAGCCGGCGGTTTTCCAGAGCTATCTTGTGGTGCCAGTTCTCCTCTGCCAACACCCCATGTAGTCACTTCTCTTTGGAATTTCTTAACCATTGCACTGTTTTGGAATGTTCAGATGCTTTATATTTAGGGGAGGTGTGTTGTTTAACCTTTTACCTAACGTGAAAGGCAGACGACACTTGCAAACAAAATTCTCGAATAACTAATTTTTTCCATTTTTTTGCCTCAAAAACATAGGTTATGACCCCTCATTGGAACGAGCTCGACGAACTCGTTCCAAAGAGGGGTCATAACCTATGTTTTTGAGACAAAAAATGAAAAAATAGTGAAAATTAATTGGCGATATTTGTGAATAGCGCTGGTCGGTTTTATCCGTTACGTTCGGGAAAGGGTTAAAGCTCATATTGAATAATTGATGTCTACTTCTTACTGGTTGGAGTCAAATAGAGTAATTCGCTTGAAAGATTTGATTGACGCAGAAAGCATTGGCACTGGTTTCATTATTGCGTAATGGGTTGGTGTAAAAGTCGATACTGTATGGATCTTGTATAATCTGTTTGCGCAGGCATGTGTGAGCATTTCCTGAATATTTGCTGAATTAAATATTTCCAGCTGGTACTTTTTATTTGTTTCTTCGACCTCTCACTTCCTTCCCGTTAAATCGTCGAGGAAGCAACAGATAATACCCTCTTTTTGGGTGGGTGTTTCGTTTCGCATCGCAATATTCGGTGCTTGATTGATCGCCTGCAACCCAGGATCATGACATTGATTCGTATATCGATCATCCCCGTGTAGAGATTATAGAAAGAAACGCCGAGTTGGTATATATCACTTGTCTTACTAAAAGTTGATACAAGTCGGTATTTTTATTTATCATATGACTCGTCCTTTTTGTTCACTTTAAAACATTTGATATTTTGTTTTCATATTAATCAGTGATAAATAAAGCCTTCCGTCAGTTTCATTGGTCAATTTCAAAACTAGACAATTTGAATGGCTGAACAAAATACAACTGGGCCAGATTTTCATAATTTGCATAATTAGAGTTGGGAGCTTTCATTGGTCAATTTCAAAACTGGATAATTTCAGTAGGGAGAATTTACGTTATCTGTCCTATTTAGGGTGGTTTATATTGTATTAATCTTTTACCTACAAGAAAAACGCCATTCATTAGCTCAACTTGACAAAGTCAAGCTGAGCTATTGCCATCACTTCTCGTCCGTCGGCGTACGTACGTACGTACGTACGTATGTACGTTAGTACGTTAGTACGTACGTCCACAATTTCCTTTGGCACACCTCACAGGTCGCATTTATGATCAGATTACTTTGAAACTTGGTATGCTTGTTTGGAGTGACCTCTAGATGGGAGCTATCGATTTTCTTCAATTTCCGTCAAAAAATGTTGCCTCGGCCAACGTTCTTAGAACTTAGTTTAGTCAAACCACAATATTTCCCTTTGGCACACCCTACAGGGCACATTTATGATTTGATTGTTTTGAAACCTGGTATGCTTATTTAGGGTGACCTCTAGATGGGAGCTATCGATTTTCTTCAATTTCTGGCAAAAAATGTTGCCACGGCCAACGTTCGTAGAACTTAGTTTAGTCAGACCTCAATATTTCCCTTTGGCACACCCTACAGGGCACATTTATGATCAGATTGCTTTGAAACCTGGTATGCTTGTTTGAGGAGACCTCTAGATGGGAGCTATCCATTTTCTTCAATTTCTGTCAAAAAATGTTGCCGCGGCCAACATTCTTAGAACTTAGTTCAGTCAGAAGACTCAATATTTCCCTTTGGCACACCCTACAGGGTACATTTATAATCGGATTGCTTTGAAACCTGGCATGCTTGTTTGGGGTGACCTCTAGATGGGAGCTATCGATTTTCTTCAATTTCCATCAAAAAATGTTGCCGCGGCCAACGTTCTTAGAACTTAGTTTAGTCAAACCACAATATTTCCCTTTGGCACACCCTGCAGTGCACATTTATGATTTGATTGCTTTGAAACCTGGTATGCTTATTTAGGGTGACCGCTAGATAGGAGCTATCGATTTTTTTCAATTTCCGGCGAAAAATGTTGCCGCGGCCAACGTTCTTAGAACTTAGTTTAGTCAGAAGACACAATATTTCCCTTTGGCACACCCTACAGGGTACATTTATGATCGGATTGCTTTGAAACCTGGCATGCTTGTTTGGGGTGACCTCTAGATGGGAGCTATCGATTTTCTTCAATTTCCGTCAAAAAATGTTGCCGCGGCCAACGTTTTTAGAACTCAGTTTAGTCAGACCACAATATTTCCCTTTGGCACACCCTACAGGGCATATTTATGATTTGATTGCTTTGAAACCTGGTATGCTTATTTACGGTGACCTCTAGATGGGAGCTATCGATTTTCTTCCATTTCCGTCAAAAAATGTTGCCATGGCCAACGTTCTGAGAATTTAGTCTAGTCAGACCACAATATTTCCCTTTTGTACACCCTACAGGGCACATTTATGATCGGATTGCTTTGAAACCTGGCATGCTTGTTTGGGGAGGCCTCTAGATGTGAGCTATCGATTTTCTTCGGTTTCTGTCAAAAAATGTTGCCACAGGCAAAAAAAAGTGACATTGGTACCAATGATCTTCAATTTTGCCATTTCATTTATAACTAATTACCAAGTTCAAGTTTGTCAAGTTGAGCTACAGTGTCATTGACACTTTCATTTTTTTTATATTTTCACTTTTTGCTTCCAAAACATAGGTTATGACCCCTCATTGGAACGAGCTTGTTCCAATGAGGGGTCATAACCTATGTTTTAGAAGCAAAAAATGATTTTTTTTTATTTATACGAGGATGTTTTTTCCAAGTGCCGTCTGCAACTCAAGTTAGGCGATGGGTTAGAAAGTCATACTAAGTGGCTAATTTGTGCGTGTGTGTGTCATATGATAAATAGAATATGAAATGAGTATTTTTCTCATATAATATTTATGAAACTCGTCCGAATTTCCCGTTTGTGCTCGCCAGAGGCTCGCCAAAACTAAGGTTGTCACGATTAATCGATTGTCGGTCGGCCATGCCGAAATCGATTAGTATTTTTCGCCGACGAAGAATCGATAAATTTACCCCGTTTTAGACGTGTAATAATTTTAAAAAATGATGAAAAAGACTATTGTTTCTAAAGGAAAAAGGTCAGAACGTCGTAGTTAAACCTCAAGAAGTCGTTAGATGCATTTGTCTTTTAAGTACAAGTTGGCAACTGCCGACCGGTCTTGATTGTTACACTGACGGTTCAAAAGTTCAGAACATCAAAGCTTTGAATGTACATAAAAGAGAATCGTCTTCGTTGTTTACTTGAGGTATGTCAGCTGACTTGAACTTCTTTTTAACGACGCCAAAGAGATGGAGGGGGGGGGGGGCATTTGGGTACGATTAATTGATTATTATCGATTATTTGGGACGATTAATCGATTCCTAAATTAAAAAATCGTGACAGCCCTAGCTAAAACGGAAAATTCTTAGACTCGTTTCATAAATATTATCTTAGAAAAACACTCATTCATATCCTTTATTTATTTTTTTTTATAAAAACACGATCGCGATCGGGGGCTTCATGTTGATCGTCAGCGAATGGCTGTTAAAAACAATTAGACCCCGATTTTATGAACTATCGGCATGACCGGAAATTTTAACGTTCGGGCAACGCGGCGTAATTTGCTACGACACTACAACGGAATTGAAGATAATCGAAAATGGTCCCTACTTGTGTCGAGTCAGGTCTTTGGAGAGTCTTGACAGGTCTCTCCGGGGACTCCGACTTTCTCCAGCCGTAAAACTGTCCGACACGAGGTGACCCTGACTTTCGAAAGTGTCATTGAGCCCCAATAAATAAATAAATCGAAAATGAAGGCCGCTCTGAAGGGAATCAGCTGTCGAGCAAGCCGACTGTTTTGACAAATTTATTTATTTATTCATTTTATTTATTTATATATTCATTTATTTCGTTTTCGTGCTCCCGCATTGTGTCCTCGGGCTAGACACTTAACCTCGATTGCCTACACGGGGGCACGATGACGCTGTGTACTAAGGCGTACTGCACGCCGATGGTGCGCATGTCTTCAACCATTCTAACCCTGCCTGTGCCGCGATGCAGAGTTCAGAGTTACGATGTTGGAGAGAGCTGACAGCTGTTCGTCGTTGCTCGGTGGTTCTCTCCGGGTACTCCGGCTTCCTCCACGCGTAAAGCTGTCACCGACATATGACCCTGGCCGTTAAACCCTAATAAAAAAAAAATTAAAAAAAGAATTATTTCGTTAAGAATATCACTTATCTATACGTACAACTGTATTAAGAGTTAAGATGTTGGGGAGCTGGCAGGTGCTCGTCGTTGCTCGGTGGTTCTCTCCGAGTATTCCGGCCTCCTCCATCCGTAAAACTGTCCCGGTCATGATTAGCCATTGTGCATACGTATGTGACCTTAAACACCAATAAATAAATAAATATATAATCTACAACACCATACAACCCAAAATGTAACGGATTGTGCGAAAGAATAAAGCCCTGAAAATTATGATAAAAAAGGTGCCAACCTACCGACTGGGAAGGTACTTTGTAAGTACCTGTCCCAGTCGGTAGGCGTTCTTGGCATATTTTGACAAATGGAGTGTGTCGCTTTCCGGGTGCAATAAAAATGAAATAAATATACAGAAGCCATACACCAAAATGAAGGTTGTGGTGTTTAGAACACGAAAAATACATGCTTTTGACTCGCACAGATGATGGCAGGCCTGAAGGTCAGCTGCAGCTTTCGTACCAAAAATCGGAAGGACTGAATCGGTTGGCTCATTTTCACAACCGACTAACCGAGAGCTATAACCGGATAATATCCGGTTAACTGTAGCCATTGTTTCACCGAATCTGGGATCAAAACTATAGGAATTGGAAAGCAGTATTCTCAGAAACTATTCCGTAGTGTGTATACAAACGAACGTTCGTTTGTATACATACTACGGAATAGTTTCTGCTGTTACTCAGTATTCACGGAAATTGCCGATCATTAACGAAGTCTTGAACACCAAAGTCGATTATTTCTCAATATATACAGCGCTGCTTCGAGGTGTAATTTATCCCAAAGGAGAAGCGGCAGGTTTACTACGTTTTAACCGCGGAATGACGATCACTGTCGATATTTCGGATAACCGGTTGACGTTTATTTAATTGGCTAGGTAAGTAACCGGTTTCAAACCGGTTATCCGATTAACCATTTCAGTACTAGAAAACTGATAATAGTATTTCATGCGAATAACTCGTGGTCGAAGGTGCTCATCATCCAAGAACAAAGCTAAGAATGCAAAACACTTCCAAGTCGCAGCTATAGGATTACGTGGAGGAATGTACCAACTCTGTAGTATTAAGAGATAACACGGCGAGGGTGGAGTACAGGGGGCTGGGAACAACGACCCGGGGGGGGGGGGGGAACTCCCAACAAGGGTTGTTGATTCCTGTCGCACACACTGTACCTGAGTTGCAGGCCTGGCATTTTCAGGAGAGCGATTTATTCGCTCGCCTACTGCTCGCCTTAAAAAATTGAGGAGGGCGAAAAATAGCCCTCCTAGCCTTAGAAATTAATGATTACCACAACAGTCTATTCATAAAACCCATAGGTTTCCAGATATCTGCTATGTTAGTGGTCTCTGCAGTATGGCCACACTGCCCCTCCCACACCTCCGGGCCTTACCAAGGCCCGGAGGTGTGGGAAGGGCAGTGTAGCCATCTCACAGAGACTACCCGGTTAGCAGCACCAAATAAAATGTAGAAAGCCCATAAGGCAGAATTCATTAATAGTACAACTTCATTTTGCCACTATTAGCTTTTGTAGGCTTGAGGAGAGCTAATCGCTCCCCTAGGCCACGTGAGGAGAGTGATTTTAGCCCTCCTGCATTTTTAAGAATGCCAGGCCTGGAGTTGTGATTTATATTTATACCATGCCTATGTTACTATCTGTGAAAAGCCTTTATGTTAAATTTTAGCTTTCAGCCCCACTACCGGTTTAAAGCTTCTGCTGCGGTAAAAAAAAAATTACACCAATTGTCGGAAGTTCATCCAACTTAACCTTTGACATGACACAATTTGCCAACTTCGATACATTCACACTTCGTGATGTTTCATTCCAACATACGACATTTTGCTGTACTATCTACTACGTGTAAAAATGACTTATGTTTAAAATACCTACAATTAAATATTAAAAATAAAATTTAAGAATTGTTAATTATAATTTGACAGAAAAAGCAAGGTAAATTTAATCAACTTTGACGATTTGTCTCGCTGGCAATCAAGCATTCACGTACAGCCGGTATAGCGGGGGAGGAATTCGTCACATACAGGTGAATTGTGCACTTGGTGATACCTTCTTGAAATTTGGCACACTGTTAGTGTAGGCTATGAGGTTCTCAAAAACGATCGGCTACAAGTTGACACCGACCGGTGGCGACCAGTAGCGGCACAATCCAAAATGGCCGCCAGCGGCTGAAGGGAACCTCCTTTTCGACGGTCTACCGACTATACATCCGATTGTAAGGGCGCGAAAGTGAACTCTGATCCACGCACGTGTTGGAAACAGACGTGGGAGATGATGTAGAATAAAACGAGATTCTCTATACGGACGCATCAATTTCTTGGAACTTGAAAAGAGCGTTGTTTCTCCGGGATCAGCGTCATTCAGGCAAACCTGAATGACGCTGATCCCGGAGAAACAACGCTCTTTATGAAGCAGTCTCTTTGCCATACAATCTCTTGTTTGGCGTAATTCCGCAAGCAATTCTGATTTGTCTGTCGAAATTAATTCGAGAACGCGATTGTTCACAAAAATCATTCACAGAATGAGTGAGAATCCTCTTCGTGTACGGACTAGTACTGACTGGGAACGTTGTTGCTTTTGCCAGCAAGACAGTTCCAAGAAATTGATGCGTCCGTATAGAGAATCTCGTTTTCATGACGCCTATAAAGCTATTGAGGAAGACATAACGCGCTTCCTAGATAATGGCGTTGAGCTTCCATATAATTTGACCATTGATTGTTTGATGAGAGAGAGTGATGAGTGTATGTCGATGTCACTGTTGACGAATAAGGCAATATATCATAAGACATGCCGTGACAGTATTCGGACTCACATCGTACAGCGCGTGCTACACAAGCGAGAGCGAAATGAGGCAGTGGCATCCTGCTCCACGCTGAGTCCTAAAAGAACACGGACAAGTTTTGAATCTGGCTGTGACAGGAAACTGCCCCAGTGTGTTTATTGTCACAAACGCGAAGGTGACAGCAGTGAGCCTATTTGCAGATCAATGTCTGATAACAATAAACTCAAAATTATGGCAAAGGAAGCCGAGAACTGGGTTGTTTTTTCTCGGGTCAATGCAGCATTTGATTCCGCTGCTAGTGATCTTTACTATCACAAAACCTGTTATTGTAAGCTTGCCAATGAAGCACGAGCGGCTAAATCTAAAAAGTCGAAGAACGCCGAACATTCCGCGTCAGGCCTGCCCTATGACCCTCTCGTTATGGCAGAGCTCATAACATTTGTTGAACACAACGATTCCGCGATGAAGCTTGTCGATCTCAAGAATCTGTACAGTCGGAGGTTGAAGCAAGTCGGTTCTGATTGGCTTAGTGAAGAAATACATTCCACTCGATTCAAAGAACATTTGTTGCAGAAATTGGGCGATGGCTGGGACGCCTTCACACAGGGTAGAGATGTGTTTATTTCAAGTAGGTTTCGAGTTGGCTCCTTGTTGTCCGAATCTTCAACTCGTATAGTGTCTGAGGAAGAGGCAAAAAAGATAGTTGATGTGGGTCTTCTTCTGCGTAAACACATACTCATATCTCAAGCTCCTTTCACGGGATCATTTTCATCTTATTGCTTGAGCGAGCCTGTACCCAACTCACTCCTGACTCTTCTTAGAGTTCTACTTGAGGGCACATGTAGTATACAGAACTTAGGCGATGATGAGACTGTTAATGCCAAGACTCGAGTGGCTTGTACTATTTCACAGATGTTGATCAGCAATTCAGCGAAACGCTCCGAACATGCACAAAATGTTCACCAGAGACGTGACAGAGAAACTCCAATGCCTCTTTATGTGGGTTTGAAGTTGCATGCCCATGATCGTATGAAAAATCTTATCAGAGATTTTCATCAAATGGGACTCTCTGTCTCTTATGATCGCGTAATGGATGTTCGCAGGAGTTTCGCGAGAGCTGTTTCACTGCGGTTCAAGAACGAAGGTGTTGTAGTCCCAGCTAACTGCAAACGTAATGTTTTCTCGATAGGAACCACTGATAACATTGATGTATCTGGTAGATCTGATATGCATGGTACGTCCATCACACTCATTGGTCAACTGAGCAGGGACAATGTGGGTACTGATCCCCCACCACTGAGTTTAGATGTTCCAGAAGACACACAAATTGAACTCCCAGACGACTATGCATTTGTTCCTTTCGTTGAAGACTTTGGTGGGGACATCAGGCTTGAATCTCCAGATGAATGTAATGTACGGCCCAATGAATATGCAGATTTGAACGTGGGAGAGAATGACTGGTTGTCTCATGTGTCACAGATCAGCAATAAAGGGAAGGTTGATGGCAGCTGGCAGCTTGATGAAGTCCCTGTGACCTTTTCAGGCTTCTTTTCAAAACATGAAGATCAAGACAATGTCAAACCTCGTGCAGTTATTGGGGTATTCCCTGTTTTCAGTGAGCAGAAAGCGGACTCACTCAGTATGCAGAAGCATGCTATGTATGTGGTCAGGGAAGCTACTGCTTTCGTAAACCCCGGCCAGATACCTGTCATTGAAGGTGACTGTCCGTTTATGCCAGGCAGAAAAAATGTCAATGGCTGTTCCCAGAGGAGATAGGTGAGGATCGAATGGTGTGTATGATTGGATTCCTGCATCTTGAAATGTGCACCCAAGAAGCTGGTGGTAAGCTTATGGGTGGTTCTGGTTGGGAGCGAATGTTTCACCTCGCAAAGATATTCACACCCGGTGTAGCATCATCCCTACTTGGTGGGAAACATGTCAAGAGGACGCGACAGGCATATCTTCTCACTCTAGCTTGGCTTGAGATCCTCAGAAAGAATGCTTATGAGATTTACTGTCAGCAGACTGGGCCCCATGAGTCATTTGAAATGTGGGAACAGAGGATTCTTTCACAATCTCCAACTGCGCGCTATTGGGGTGAAATCGTTCGGAACTTTCTCTTGACAAGCTGTCAATTCGTTCGGAACCAACGAATCGGTAACTGGCCTGGTACACTGTGTTCTATCGATGAGTTGTGCAGTTACTTTTTTGCCCTAGGACATACAAATTATTGTCGGTGGGTCCCCGTATTTCTGAGAGACATGTCTCAGCTACCCAGGCGGCATCCTTCAATCCACAACAAATTCATGGAAGGCCATTTTGTGGTCCAGCGTAGTGAGAGGAAGTTCAGTATGATGGGTTTAGATCAGAGCCAAGAACATAGTATCCAACTACTCAAAGAAGACAGTGGTCCAAAAGGTCTCCATGGCCAGGCTGAAGAGAAAGTCGTTATTGAGCTTTCAAGGTCAGAAGTTCTGCGTGTTATAGATGAGTATGAATATGCAAGTTTCCACACAACATCATCAGATAACACGGAACACCCGGAAAGTTCGGTATCAGAGCAGAAAAAATTTCTGAATCAATTGAAATCTCTCCTCGATCTGGTGAATCAGGGACTCATTATCAACCCTTATGATGAAACTAGTGGTCAGCTGGTGACATTAGATACTGGTGAATATATGGACCCCGAAGTTAGTAAGAGTTTACGGTCATTACCCGAAAGGGGCAAGCATTTATATTCCACTTTCTTGAAGGAAAGGCTTGTGGAATGCACCGTACCCCTGAATGATGTTATTCCCAAGGCAAATATATATACCTTCCTTAACCCACCCCCAGCCAACCTGGACAAAGGCCGAGACAAACTCATGTCAAGTAAAGCAACTGCCGCAATAGTTACCCAGATGTTCGTTTCACTGCAAGCCCGGCCTGATTCAAACATGGATGAGTTTTTCATGCACGAGAATGCACGTGATCCGCCAGCATTATCCGATAGAGGTAAGCTACGGAGTGGGACAAAATCTCAAATTCTCAATTGTTTACCAGCTATTCCTGCACAAGGGAAGAATTCAGCAGCTAGACAAGCTTCAGTTGTCATCTTGGATATGCCTGCTGTAGTCCATGTAATCAAACCACAGAAAGCGGATCTGTTTGGAGAATATGCTCGATTGCAATTATTGCCATACATCGAATCTCTGATTAACACGAACACCACAAGGGTTGATGCGATCTATGACTGTTACCCCGAAGGCAGTTTGAAGAATCAGACGCGAGCAAAACGCCTCGGTGAGACAGCAGTTAGGTTGATACGGGTGTCCGAGAACGTCCCTTTACCTAAAGGGAAGAATTGGCAGGCATTCTTGAAAGTTAGTGAGAATAAAGACGAATTTTTCAAGTTCCTGTCTGCTGAACTACTGAAATTAACATCAACATCCGAGTACCAGTTGTTAACGACATCAGGAGAATATGTACTATGCAATAAGGATGTTAGCTTATGTGACATATCTCCATCGAACCACGAGGAAGCAGACACGCGCATGATGCTTCATCTCAACCATGCAGTCTCACAAGGTCACAAAATAGCTTTTCTTCGCACGGTTGATTCTGATGTCGTCATTCTGTCTTTGCACCATTTCGCAACATTCCGTGACCTTGGACTCAGTGAGCTGTGGATTGGGTTTGGAATTGGAAAGGCATATAAAGATATGCCAATTCATGAGATAGCTTCACAACTTGGACCTGATTACTGTAAGGCCCTGACTTTCTTCCACGCCTTCACAGGTTGTGATGTAACATCCAGCATGCTCGGCATTGGGAAGAAGACAGGATGGAATGCATGGATGAATTTTCCCGCATCAACTGAAATGATGATAGAATTGACTGAGAATCCGCAAGTCTTTTCAGAGGATTCCCCTCATATGCAGCATATCGAAAAACTCACCATACAGATGTACAGTAACAGTTGTGTCAGTACACGTGTCAATGATGCGAGACGGCATATGTTCACACATGGCCTTAAGTCTATGGAAAACATCCCGCCCACCAAAGCAGCTCTGTATCAACATGTAAAAAGGGTAATTCTTGTGTCATCTTTCATTTGGCATCGTGCTCTGCAGAAACACTTATGTGTGCCAGACCCATCACAGTACGGATGGGAGTGGAATCCACGTCTCAATATTCTGGTCCCATTTTGGACTCACCTAGGAGACGCAAGTGCTGCATGTGCACTGATGCTCCACTGTAGTTGTGCCAAGGCCTGCAAGGGCAATTGCAAATGCTTGAAAGCTGGATTAAGGTGCACACCTTTGTGTAAGTGTGAAGGTGGCTGTTGTAACAATATTGAGTAGTATACTGTCATGTTAGGACCAGTCATCTCCTATTCTGGTATTTTTTTTTCCATTTTCGGCCAGTTAACACATGTCATGTTTCTAGTTGAGTTGATTTTGCTAACAAATGTTCATCCCATGTGGCTTGCTACATTGTCCGGGGTATAGGAATACAGTTTTAGATTTCGGAAAATAGTCTGTTATTTACTGCACAAGACGGTGTTAATTCATGCATAGCATGATACAATATCCCCAACTATTTTGCCTCTGTACAACAGTTGATACCTTCGTTCACCCGTGTGTTCATCTATGGTATCCTTGTCTTTCTCTGGCCATAGGCCACATGTGACTAGTCAGTTCCTACTCCATAGCAAATCAACTTGGAAATCCTTCATCTTGTAGCGCACTCATGTCTCAATGAATCCATACCTGAGTTGATCTAATAAATCTAACGTAAGGTATCAAATTGCCATACCGGATCATATTTCGATAAGTTATTCGCTAAAACATTTCGACCACTCATCGACATCAAAGGTCATGTTTTGGCTCCCAGTGGTGGCTATATCTCTATATCCCTGGTAAAGTAGCATACCATGAGGGATGGGCATTAAGTGTCGGCAACATTAATCCTGACTTGGAACACACCACATCTTAACTGGCCGAAAATGAAGAATACTACTTGTAGTCAAAAAATATTCCTGTACCTCGAATGACTGCAAACATACACTCACCCCTTCTAGTCCCATTTTGCCAATGTTCTATACTGGCAAGATAACATTGTATAATTAACAACGGGAACTAATGCATCCCGAGTTCATTCCAGCACTGCCCTTGCTGGCAGACGTGTCGCTATGGTGTTGAGATTGAACCAGAACTCCTCTAGAAATTTGATAGTTTTATTTTCTTAGAAAATAAATCTATCGAAAATGCCGGAAGTTGAGAATAGACTGTCACTTTAATTGGATTATCAAATGTCCAAGTATCCCCACTGCTGCATACTATCGAGTACCCTTGTTCATGTGTTGACAGGAATCTCTCATACCATGTTCATTTGACCATTGCATTCCCGAGAAACATTCAACACTAATTTATCTACGGACGGACGATCATACTGACAGTCAGACACACAGACGCACACATCGACGGAAATTCTGATCCCATTATCCATTAATCTTCCCCCCAACTTGTTCCAAGGGCTTCACTCCATCATTCACATCAATTACAGCACATGTATGGTGTTAGGTTTGGAGCTTCAGTTGTGCGATCGGCGAAAATAGCTTTTTTTCGATCCGCTTGGCGGCCATTTTGGATTTCGCTGCTAGTGGTGGCTAGAGGATGGTGCCAACTTGTAGCCGATCGATTTTGAAATCTCTGATGCCTACCCTTACATCATGCCAAATTTCAGGAAGGTATCACCAAGTGCACAATTCTAGCGAATTCCTCCCCCGCTAGTAGTACTGCCCACCGGCGCAGATATAAACAAAACAAACCCGTGTGTTTGCGATAGAAAGTGTCGTTTTTTCTCCATTTTACGTGACAAAGTCGATTATTAGCTCACCTGACTGAAAGTCAGGGTGAGCTTTTCTGATCACTTTTCGTCCGTCGTCCGTCGTCCGGCGTCCGTCGTCCGTCGTCCGTCGTCCGGCGTCCGGCGTGAAGGTGGTGTTTGGGTCTTTTTCTTCCAAACCACTGGCCGCATGTTAATGAAATTTCATGTGAGTAGGGGTTATATAGCGGCATTTTGATTTTTGGGCAAATTAGGTTTCGGCTCATATTGAGCAGAGGGGTGGGGCAAAAATGCTCCAATTCTTAAAAAATCTTCTTCTCAAGAACCAGCAATAGCAGAGACTTGATATTTGGTATGCAGCTTCCTTTTGAGGTGTAGACTCAAGTTTGTTCAAGAGAAGTTTGTAGGTCTATACTTGGCGATGTTATGGGAGGAGCAAAAATTTTGGCCCCACCCCAAATTTCTATTTTTTAAACCGAGAGGCCAATTTGAACCAAATTTTATGTGAGGGCTTATTGGGTCATAAGTACCTAATTTATGCAGAAATTTTTTTTCCTGTAGCCCCGTGGGAACCACAGGAGCTAAAAATAGAAAAAAATTAAAACGCCTATATCTCAAAAACTGCACGGCACTGAGAATTTTTATTTGGTGTGCAGCTTCCTTGGGACCAACAGAAAGGATTGGTAAAAAAAAATTGCCATCGGTTTTATCATAGGGTACAGTTTCGGGACTTTGAAAAAGTGCTGAGTCAGCACTTTTTAACACTGTAGGCAATGGGAAAAACATTAAAAAATCTTCTTCTCCAGATCCAGCAGGCAGAATCTTTTGATATTTGGTATGCAACATTGTAGGGTGGATCTGATTCAAGTTTGTTCAAATCGGCCCCCTGGGTTCATATTTGGGCTCAGTATAGGAGCCCGATTTCGAACTTAGTGCATTTCAGGCAAATTTCTTAAAAAATCTTCTTCTCCAGATCCAGCAGGCAGAATCTTTTGATATTTGGTATGCAACATTGTGGGGTGGATCTGATTCAAGTTTGCTCAAATCGGCTCCCTGGATTCATATTTGGGCTCACTATAAAAGCCCGAATTCGATCTTAGTGAATTTCAGGCAAATTTCTTAAAAAATCTTCTTCAGATCGAGCAGGCAGAATCTTTTGATATTTGGCATGCAACATTGTGGGGTGGATCTGATTCAAGTTTGTTCAAATCGGCCACCTGGGTTTATATTTGGGCTCAGTATAGAAGCTCGAATTCGAACTTAGTGCATTTCAGGCAAATTTCTTAAAAAATCTTCTTCTCCAGATCCAGCAGGCAGAATCTTTGGATATTTGGTATGCAACATTGTGGGGTGGATCTGATTCAAGTTTGTTCAAATCGGCCCCCTGGATTCATATTTGGGCTCACTATAGAAGCCCAAATTCGAACTTAGTGCATTTCAGGCAAATTTCTTTAAAAATCTTCTTCTCCAGATCCAGCAGGCAGAATCTTTTGTTATTTGTTATGCAACATTGTGGGGTGGATCTGATTCAAGTTTGTTCAAATTGGCCCCCTGGATTCATATTTGGGCTCACTATAGAAGCCCGAATTCGAAGTTAATGCATTTCAGGCAAATTTCTTTGAAAATCTTCTTTTCAAGATCCAGCAGGCAGAATCTTTTGATATTTGGTATGCACCATGCTTAGGGGGTGAGATTCAAGTTTGTTCAAGCCAAGTCCCTTGGTCCATATCTGGGCTCACTGTGGGAGCTTGAATTGTAACTTAGTTCAAAATGAGGAATTTTCTTTAAAAATCTTCTCAAGATCCAGCAGGCAGAATCTTTTGATATTTGGTATGCACCATGCTTAGGGAGTGAGATTCAACTTTGTTCAAGCCAAGTCCCTAGGTCCATATTTGGACTCACTGTGGGAGCCCGAATTATAACTTAGTTCAATATGAGGAATCTTCTTTAAAAATCTTCTATTTTTTTTTTAGATCCACTGGTCAGAATCTTTGGATATTTGGTATAAGCTTTTCTTAGGAGGATCAGATGCAACTTGTTGAAATCAATTCTCTGGGTTGATATTTAGGCTACCATGTCAGGTGAGCGCCCTCAGGCCCCTTGGGGCCTCTTGTTTATTAAGAGCATGGTATAAATAAACAAATAGGTACTAGGGACGGTAATCAGATTTAAATCACTCGTAGAATAAGGGTTTTAACCACTCGGCAAGCCGAGTGGTTAAAACCCTTCTCCTAATCGTGGTTTAAATCTTATTACTGGCCCAAGTACCTATTTATTCTATATTTATACCACTATAGTATTAAACTTTAATTAAGTGAATGGGACCGATACAACCACGTTGTGTCCTTGGGCAAGACACTTCACCCCCATTTCCCACGTGGCGGCACGGTGACGTTGTGTACTAAGGCGTACTGCACGCCGATGGTGCACTTGTTTGTAACCAATGCTAACCCTGCTTGTGTGGAGTTGGTATGATGGGAAGCTGACAGTTGCTCGCCGTTGCTCGGTAGTTCTCTGTGTACCCCAGCTTCCTATACCCGTATAACTGTCGTGGTCATGATTAGCCATTGTGCAGAAATATGTGACCTTAAAAACACCAATAAATAAATAAATTATAATGAGGCTGATAGTTGTAAAAAAAATCTATCACCTTCGGTGGTCTGAAAACTTTCGTGCTTGATACATTTCCTTTCCGTCATATCGTCATTCGGACCGTCCAATCAGATGCTTTCTTACGCGACGTTCTTACGCGTAATCCAGATTCAACAGTGGTTTCTTTAGAACAAATCCCAATGTCTGTAGTGTATCGTGTAACGTTGAGTGCGCACAACAATAGAGATTATTAGGTTCCGCTCCATAGTTTTCCAGTCATTTCCAAAAATGACATGCCATACATGCTCTTCAAATGCAAATATTCTGTAACTTAGTTATGTAACCCATAACATTATTACATTTTCCAGACACACAAGAAAACATATAACTCTATCTGACTAAGTAGAAATAAACAATCTGAATGTGGGTGGAATAATTTATTGTCAAAGGCAAGACTTCAACCTGACAAATTGCATGAAAAAATGCCGAAACCAGTCATTTTCAGCCACCCAGATGCCTCAAAAGCAGAATTGTCCCACCACCCCCACCTACCTACCCTTGAAGCATAGCATCCCCTGTTTGTCAAATGCAAAAAAAAACTTTATATTGTCCCGTTTCATTTTTTAGTTACATGCCTGGTAACAAACCCGTGTAAAAATTACATTTTAAAAAATAGCCAATTTTTCGAAGCCACTGTTTCCCATAATTTATCTGGTAATTTACCCCAATGTACATGTATCAGACTCCAACTTTGGGACCAAAACTTCAAATTCTCTTGTCCAACAAAAAGCCTAATGTAATCATATATCTGGTACTAAAAATATATCTCTATTATATGGCCATGTTTAGAATTTCACCCCAGTGAAATAGTGCGAAACTGTAGAGCGCAACCGTATGACAATAAAGTGATCTGGTTTGTCGTATTCTGTCGAGTTGACGAGGTCAAAACGTCGTATAACGCGAGTCGCCGAAGGCGGCGAGTGTGATCCGGCGATCTGAGCTCGTCAATGAGACGGAAAGCGACAAACCAGATCATGCACTTTACTGTCATAATGAGCTGGTTATTAATATTAAATGCCGTTATGGAAATTCTCTTTTCACACGAGAAATCAATATAAAAATGGTTAAGAACAGTATTAGAAATTCACGTCAATCTATATTATGATCAACTCATTGTGCTCTGCCTTCATATGAGTTAATACTAATGTACACAGCCTGCAAGGGAGCATAATAAACATAATAAACTTGTAACGAAGATTGTAAAGCGTAGCCGGTCGCTAATGGCTATTTTAGTCATTGGCGCCCGCGGATCGGCTGGGGCGCTCTGACCTAGTCATTTCGTCTCTTCGGAAATCTGTTTACATTTCCCTAAATGCAAAGTGTTCTGCTTTAAATTGCTTAATAAATCGTCCCCTGAGTTCCAATGTGTTCTATGTGCCAGTAGGCACATAGAACACATTGGAACTCAGGGGATGAAATGGTGCTTCCAGTTGTTTCTTTTCACGAAATTATATAAACCCAAAAGGATCCAAAATCGTTCTTAAAATTTCTGAGTATTGATAATAATAATATTAATAACATAATTTTTTCAGTGGTCATTTGACCCCATTGCTGAACATCCCTCTTTGGTGAGCTGTCCCACATGCTTTATCATCCCTTGGCTATCGCCTCGGGCCGCTAATGACTGCTGGGCTGCGAATCACAGATGGCGGTCCAGTAATGGAGTCCAACGCCGACGAAAATCATGTTATTGTATAAGTGTTTATTGACACAAATGAATCGTACCTAGAAACATTTGGTAACCTGGGCGGACTCGATTGACTTTCTCCAGTGCCGTCATTACTCTGAGACCAAGTATTTGATACGGAATCAGGAAATCACTCAGTGTGATAAGGCGATCAGGATTTGATGGGTGAAAAACACGCCGTGCCATTGATAGTATATACTGTAATAAAAGCCGAGACAGTTTGGTTTTTGGTCGAAATCAGTTGAGGAATTTGTACCGTGTTCGCTTTTGGACAGATTTTCCGCACATGCTTAAGGAATTATTCGCGTACTGTTTAGTGCTTACACCTAGTAAACTCAACTTCACAAATGCAAACCTAACTATCCAAATGTCGCCTTCTGGCGAACTCAATGGCTATTGACCCTGAAAACGGCTTCCTGTCTGTCCGCAAAATGGCTTGATGCTGCCACTGTTCCCGAATGTGTCAAAGCAATTTCATAATTGCTGTTGATTCACAACAAATCCTCGCCGTCGAAAGTCAATCGATATTACAGCGATCAATTAGGTTTGTTTTGTCTGCACAATATCTCGGCAACCGCTGAAGCCACAATTGTCAAATTTAGCTTTCAGTATGGGGGATATGGTTTAGTAGTAAGATTCTTATTTACATCTTAACCCTCTCCACACTTATGTCAAAATATCAAATTTTTAAGAAGCAAATTTTTCACATAATACATCTGGGAATTTAACCAATTGAGTCTTGTTTGACAGAGCTCAATGAGCTCTGTCAAACAAGTCTGAATTGGTTAAATTCAGAGGAGCATTATGGGAAAAAATTATATTTTCAAATATTGATATTTTGACATCAGTGTGCAGAGGGTTAAATGATCAAAAGTCAATGCCATCCTCTCCGTTTTGCTGTTTGCTTTTTGTATATCTGTATGTCTACATAGAATCCCGGCACAGATTTAAGATTTGGTAACCATATCATGCACACAAATTGCTCCTCTCGGGTAGTTTCTCATTTGTAGATCAAATGTCAAGGTCACGTGACCAACAAGTACATTTTTAATCAGTTGCAGTTCTGGCACTAGGGAGTGGGGCGGCTCAGCCGTTACGGCATTGAACTTCAACCCGAGAGGTCTGCGGTTCGATCCCCGCCATGGGTAACTGCGTTGTGTCCTTGGGCAAAACACATAATCCCGACCGCCCACGTGGGGGTACGCTGGCGCTGTGTCCTAAGGCGTAATGCACGTCGATGTTGCACCTGTCTTCAACAAATGCTAATCCAGCTTGTGTGGAATTAGTACGTCTCAAGGAGTACTCCGGCTTCCTCTACCCGTAAAACTGTCCGACACGACGTGACCCTGGTTGTCGAAAGTGTCGTTAAACTCCAATAAATAAATAAAAATTATGGCACTCTTTGCAAAAATACACATCCAGTAATGCGTGTGGTGCAGAGTGGTGGTGAAAAAAAAACATCAAACTGAGCAACCCGTGCCTGTCGACTTAATTTGTGAAAGCTTTCTTAACGCTTTCGACTTTGGATAAATGACAATAACCCTTTTACCAATCACGAAAATCAGACATTTGCAAATAAAATTCTTGAATAACTACAGATTTTCATTTGTTTTTTAGCCCACAACACAGCTTGTGACTCCTCGTTGGAACCTACTTAATGAGCTCGTTCCAATGAAGTGCCACAGGCGATGTTTTTGAGGTTCGAATAGAAAAAGGTCAGGCCTGGCATTTTCAGGAGAGCGATTTATTCGCTCGCCTACTGCTCGCCTTAAAAAAATTGAGGAGGGCGAAAAATAGCCCTCCTAGCCTTAGAAATTAATGATTACCACAACAGTCTATTCCTAAAACCCATAGGTTTTCAGATCTCTGCTATGTTAGTGGTCTCTGCAGTATGGCCACACTGCCCCTCCCACACCTCCGGGCCTTACCAAGGCCCGGAGGTGTGGGAAGGGCAGTGTAGCCATCTCACAGAGACTACTCAGTTAGCAGCACCAGATAAAATGTACAAAGCCCATAAGGCAGAATTCATTAATAGTACAACTTCATTTTGCCACTTTTAGCTGTTGTAAGCTTGATGAGAGCTAATCGCTCCCCTAGGCCATGTGAGGAGAGCGATTTTTAGCCCTCCTGCATTTTAGCTCAACTTTGACGAAGTCAAATTTGAGCTATTGTCATGGCCAGTCGTCCGTCTGTCCGTCCGTCCGTCCGTCCGTCTGTCCGTCTGTCCGTACGTCAACAATTGGCTATGGCTCGGGCTAGAGGTCGTATTTGTGAACCGATCTTTTTGAAACTTCTTGTGTACCTTTGTTATGACCCTGGGACGGGAACGAGTGTTTTTAGGTGTGGTCCGAAATTAAAGATGGCTGCCAGCGGCCATTTTGTACCGATGATGCAAAAATCAGTTTTTTGTACAGAACTTCTGTATGAAAGTTCTGATTTGAATAAAGTTTTGTATAAATGTTTAGTACCATGGGATACATCACATATAATACGGGTTTTTTTCTCGTGCGTAAATTGTGCAAATTAGACTGACTTTGATTTATTTAGTGTTACTTTCAGAGCTGTAAGTGCCAAGCTGCTATGGCTCGGGCTAGAGGCCGTATTTATGAACCGATCTTTACGAAACTTCTTGGGTACCTTTGTTATGACTATGGGACGAGAACGAGTGTTTTTGGGTGTGGTCCGAAATTCAAGATGGCTGCCAGCTGCCATTTTGTACCGACGATGCAGAAATCTGTTTTTTGTACAGAACTTCCATATGAAAGCTCTGATTTGAATAATTTTTTGTATGAATGTTTAGTACCATGGGATACATCACATATAGTACTGGTTTTTTTCTCGTGCGTAAATTATGCAAATTAGACTAACTTTGATGTTTTTTGGTGTTACTTTCAGCACTGTAAGTGCAAATGCCAATACGGCTCGGGCTAGAGGCCGTATTTATGAACCGATCTTTACGAAACTTCTTGGGTACCTTTGTTATCACCGTGGGACGAGAACGAGTGTTTTGGGGTCCGGTCCGAAATTCAAGATGGCCGATGGCAGCCATTTTGTACGAAATTTGGTGCAATCAGATTTTTGCACAGAACTTCCATATGAAAGCGCTGATTTGAATAATTTTTTGTGTGGATGTTTAGTACCATGGGATACATCACATATAATACGGGTTTTTTTCTCGTGCAGAAATTATGCAAATTAGATGAACTTTGATTTTTTCAGTGCTGCTTACACACAGTAAGTACACATGTCAATACGGCTCGGGCTAGAGTCTGTATTTATGAACCGATCTTCACGAAACGTCTTTGGTACCTTTGTTATCACCTTGGGACGAGAACGAGTGTTTCTGGGTGCGGTCCAAAATTCGAGATGGCTGCCAGTGGCCATTTTGTATCGAAATTAGGTCTAATCAGTTTTTTGTACACAACTTCTATATGGCTCAGGCTAGATGCCGTATTTATGAACCGATCTTTACGAAACTTCATGGGTACCTTTGTTATTACCGTGGGATGAGAACGAGTGTTTTTGGGTGTGGTCCGAATTTCAAGATGGCCACCAGCAGCCATTTTGTACCAAAATTAGTGCAATCAGTCTTTTGCACAGAACTTCTGTATGAAAGTTCTGATTTGAATAAATTTTTGTATGAATGTTTAGTAACATAGAATACATCACATATAGTATGGGTTTTTTTCTCGTGCAGAAATTATGCAAATTGGATGAACTTTGATTTATTCAGTGCTACTTATACTCTGTAAGTGCACATGTCAATACGGCTCGGGCTAGAGGCTATATTCATGAACCGATCTTCACAAAACTTCTTGGGTACCTTTGTTATCACCTTGGGTCGAGAACGAGTGTTTCTGGGCGTGGTCCAAAATTCAAGATGGCTGCCAGTGGCCAATTTGTACCGAAATCAGGTCCAATCAGTTTTTTGTCACAACTTCTACACAGCTCATATTTGTGAACTGATCTTCACGAAACTTCTTGGGTACCTTTGTTTTCACCTTGGGACAGGAATGAGTGTGTTTTGGGGTGCCTTTGTTATCACTGTGCTATGAGAACAAATATTTTGGGGTTCAGTCAGACCCACTCTGGGACTCAGATTTCTTTTCTAGTTTAGCATCTGACTGTCACCCACCTTTACAATACTTTACCTATACATTTGTTACAGGCAACGCTCAGTATTTATGTACAGACCGTTACAATACTTTATATGTACCTTTGTTATCAGGTCATTACCTAGATGTTTGTCATTGCTGTGTCACATACTATACATGTACATGTCTTTGTCTTGACAAGTTGAGCTACAGTGTCATTGACACTTTCATTAAGAATGCCATGCCTGAAAGGTAATAAAATTTGATTGAGGATTTTAGTGAATATCGCTGGCCTGTTTTACGTTAGGTGATCTTGACAATTTTACAGTACGGCCGCCGTAAACTGGTCACTTTCCACGGTGGGCAGTACTTCCACGGACGCGGAAATATCAGATTCCAAACACTAATTACAGGAATAATCATCAAAACCTTAAATAATGAAGTACCGTTACAACCTGGTGCTTCGTTGATTTAATTTTACTTCTCCTCATGATTTCTATTACCTGGTAAACGCTTGCGTGGACATGACTGCCTAAACGCATTGATAACGACCAGTCCAATGCGACTGTACGGTATGGAGAGACAAACAGAGACAGTCGCCGAATTCACATTGGCCTGGATTATGTGATGAGTCTAGCGTCAACTCAAAATACTGAAGGTGTATTTTCAGAACACACAATCGTCAACATTTAATTCATTGACAACTTGACCTTTGACCCCGTGATTTGTAAATGCAAACATGTGGACTTGTGACCCAAGAATGGCTACTGTAGCTTTTATCACAGCTGATCGATGCATGGATCCTTAAGAAAAACCTAATAACATATTTTATAGCGAAAAAATCACATGCCCCTTATTGTGCGCACACGAACTTGGCTCTATAATGGTAGCAATATTTCCACGAAGGTAAAAATATTCGATTCCAAACATTAATTACAGGAATAACCTTCAAAAATTTAATTAATGAAGCACCGGGTACAACCCGGTGCTTCATTAATTAAAATTTTGCTGATGGTGATTTGAATTACCTGGCAAATGCGTGCGTGAACATCACTGTCCACGCGTGGATTTCGATCAGCCCACGGCACAGTACAGTAAATAAGTCAACACTGGCTCCCCGGATAGTAACTTCTCATACAATACATCTATGGCGAAATGGGCGAATCCATTCTACATTGTGGGGAGGCTCAGTAATAATTTGACCCAACAGGTATGTACAGCTGGGGGATTAAATTATTGGGTTCCGGACATTTTCCCCCAGGACATTTTCCCCTAAAAAACGTGTCACCTAGGGCATTTTCCCCTAATTTCAAATGAGAGGGTGGACATTTTCCCCTAGTTAGGAAGAAAAGAGTGGACATTTTCCCCAAACTAAAAAAAAATGAATTTCAAGATTTTATCACAGGAAAAAGAAAGAATTTGAAACACAGAGGGGTGGGAGAAACAGAGAGGGGTGGGGCACAATGCTAATATATGGATGCAACTCATAATATAATTTTATGGGTTTGTACATAAAATTATATTACGGACTTGCACCAAGGGTGTTCTCATCTAAGTCGTCTTGTAAAGTTATTCTTAGCTGTATTATCGTTGTTTGATGTATCATAGTTTTATTTGTGCTACTTGCTACATGTATATTATTATCTTGTGCTAGCTATTTTAAAAAGAATAAACTATTACATGAAACCTTAATTACATTTTTATTTTCATTCTTCCCATTTTTTTCTATTTTATTCCATGTGAAATTAAAAAAAAATCTATGGGAACATGTCCTGGGTGAAAAATCTAGGAGTAATCAGTCTAGGGGAAGAAGTCCGGGGATGATTAATTAGGGGAAAATGTCCTAGGGGATAATGTCCTAGTGGGAAATGTCCTAGGGGAAAATGTCCTAGTAGAAAATGTCCTAGGGGAAATCAGTCTAGGGGAAGAAATCCGGGGATGAATAATTAGGGGAAAATGTCCTAGGGGATAATGTCCTATTGGGAAATGTCCTAGGGGAAAATGTCCTAGGAGAAAATGTCCTAGGGGAAATCAGTCTAGGGGAAGAAATCCGGGGATGAATAATTAGGGGAAAATGTCCTAGGAGAAAATGCCCTAGGAGAAAATGCCCTAGGAGAAAATGTCCTAGGGGAAAAAATGTCCTAGGGGAAAATGTCCTAGGGGAAAATGTCCTGGACCCTAGATTATTAGTGATCATCGGTTGCGAATTATTGGTGATTGTGTCGTCTGCTCGTCCACTGCCAGTTTTGTTTTCACGCAGTTAATGCGTTTCGAGCTGAAAGGGTTAGATGTCAGACCCCTACATAAATTCTGGGAAAGGTCTCTACGAGGTTTTTCCCAGAAATAATGTCAGTTGTAGATTTTATTCGAAAAGAGAAAAAAAATGGCGCTACTCACACAACGTCAGAAATTCGGTTGGAACGATATTTACAGAGAGCAAAGTACGTGGCAGGACTAAGTAATCTGTTGTTGAAATAACATACATGACACTGAATATTTCCTGACCAAATATGACAGTGTCACATTGTCCATCAGCATCTGAATCATTTCGTACTTAATATGAATTTGTACAGTTCTAATTGAAACACGTGCAACGCCACGGAATGGCCAATCCTCCGCCACTTAACCATAGTCCAACAAGAGCAATAACTTTCAAAGAAATACTTGGACGCAGCCTAATTCATAATTTTATCACCAGAAAGCTGTATTTGAAATTAAGAAAAAAATTGAACCAATGCTAACCCTCCTTGTGTGGGGTCAGTACGTTGGTTAGTCTGACCGTTGCTCGCCGTTCCTCGGTGGTCCTCTCCGGGTACTCGGCTTCCTCCACCCGTAAATCTGTCCGACACGAGGTGACCCTGGTTATCGTAAGTGTTGTTAAACTCCAGTAAATGAATAAATAAACGTCCTATCAGTGGAATGATTTCGTCGAAATGAGGGATCGTAAGCTAGGTTTTTGGGGAGATATGTTCAAATGATAATTTGCATCCGGTACTTCATTAATTAAAGTTTTACTGGAGATAATTTTTACTGCCTGGTACACGCATGCGTGGATATCACTGCCCACTCGTGGACTGCGACCAGTCTACGGCGACTGTTCTGTAAGACGACACTTGCAAATAAAATTCTTGAAGCACTAATTCTTTGCATCAAAAGCATAGCTTATGACACCTCATTGGAACGAGCTCGTTGTGTTCGTTCCAATGAAGGGTCATAAGCTATGTTTTTGTGACAAAAATGAAAAAGTAATAAAATTGAATGGCGAGTTTTGCGAATAAGGCTGGCCGGTTTTGGCCGCCAAGTTACGTTGGGTAAAGGGTTAAAGGAGACCTGGTGACAGAAGAGTTCAAATTTCTTTATTAGAGTTTAACGACACATTAACAGCCATGGTCATATCGTGTGCCGGTGACAGTTTTACGGGTGGAGAAGGTCTCCTCGGAGTACCCGGAGAGAACCACCAAGCAACGACGAGCAGCTGCCAGCTCCCCAACATCCTAAGTCCGCACTGCAGCACAGGCAGGGTTAGATTGGTTGAAGACATGCGCACCATCGACGTGCAGTACACCTTGGTACACGGCGTCATCGTGCCCCAATGTGCTCAATCGGTGTGAAGTGCCTTGCCCAAGGTCACGATGCGGGAGTCCCAATCAATCGCTCAGACGGTCTCCCATCCAAGGACCAACCGTGTTTGACGTTGCTTAACTTGGGTGATCTGACAAGAACCGGTTATCGCAACGCTGCCGCGCCCCCTAAGAGGCCAAATACAGAGCGACCTGATGATAAAAAGAAGAATTCAAGTATAGGAAATCTGGTGATAGAAAAAGGGTTCAAGTATGGGAGACCTGTTTTACTGGTAAAAGAGGACCCGGTCACTAATGCCTGGTTTAGAAGTCCTAAATGGGCAACATGGATATAAACGATTGCCTAAAGTTGGCTTTATATACTAAAGTATTGGCTTTATATACCTCCCATCACGTGAACCTACAGTACGTGGAGAGTGCATTATCACTAAATCATCCACAGCGTGGAGATTCCATCCAGACAATAATTGCAAATTTGTTGCAAAGCATAACCGGTACAAGCAAAGTTTCAGCCAATGGACTTCCGGGTTAAACCCGGAGGTCCATTGGCTGAAACATTGCTTGTGTTTTTTGTAGATATGTACACAATTTGAAAGTTATAGCCTGAGTGATAACTCCACTCCGCGGGTGATTTAGTTACAATCCACTCTCCACGTACTGTAGTGAAGTGAAGCAGTGCTTGTTTAGCTTTACCGGTAAAATAGGGCCCGGAACCAACACCAGGAGCCAACACTATATAAAACTTTTACAGTTGTATTTTCAAAAATTGTATTTTCCAGTTATGCCTTTAAATGGGTTGAAATGAACCATTAGCATTTTCAAACATGTGAACTGGAAAATTGTCATATCCTTTAAAATGCTAATGATTCGTTTTAGTCAGTTATATTAATAGGTAGAAAATACAATTCTAGAAAATACAATTGTAAAAGTTTTATAGTATTGGTTCCCGGTGTGGAAGTCCTCTGAAGTGGGTTGCCTAGATGTAAACGAATGGCAAAACTTGACTCCATAACTATGTTGCGATCTTGATATAGCCAGAGATGCCGAAAGTGACCTTAAACACCAATAAATAAATTATGTTTAGGGGAACCGATATTAGAAGAGTTTAAATACAGGAGACCTGATGATAGATAGAAAGAAAAGTATAGGGGGCCTGATGATGGAGGAAGAGTTAGTGTAGGAGATAAAAAGTATAGGGGACCTGATGATGGAGGAAGAGTCAGTGTAGGAGATAAAATGCTCTAGATTTAAACTCTGCGGAGAAATCTCAAATAGCTCTTTGTAGAAGAGCACTTCGCGATGGGCATTTAGTCGGTTGTGCAGTTTATTATTCTAAACGAACCATTTTCTTATGGGAATTCTGGGAAGAGAAGCAGTACTTGTTTACTGTGGTAAACAAGCTCTGTTTTACCAGTAAAATAGGACACGTTCACCATTATCTGTGGTGTGTGGTGGAAGACTTTTAAAATGTTCAACAGAAATATGTATATGCATAAACGGTTAGCTAAATTTGACTTTATATACATGTTGCTGTCACGATTAGCCATTGTGCAGAAACATGTGACCTCAAACGCGAATAAATAAATAACCGAACCAGTTCACAGATAATACGTCATTAAGAATATTTATCAGTAATTCAGTATTACACCTACCAATACTAATGTGCCCGCTTTCGCTCTCAGTGTAGCGAATGTGTTTTCACAGTAATTTGCAAGTTTTTATTCTTCCCAGGAAAGCAATTAACAAATCTCACCCCATGGAATTTTATATTGATGAAAAGGAACAGTGTCTGTATTATCTGTCACGATGCACACGCTGTTGAGATAATGAACATAAAAACATTTACAGAACATCAAAAGATGGTGAAAACGCCGTTTTCGTATTTTTGAATGGGTTTTTAGCGGAGAACAATACGTCCCCTGAGTTCCAATATGTTCTGTGTGCCTACTGACAGCCTACTGGCAGCCTTCTGGCCTACTGGCAGCCTACTGACAGCCTACTGGCAGCCTACTAGCACATATAACACATTGGAACTCAGGGGACGAATAGTCAAACATTCAAACTGATTGGCGAAAAATTGTAAAAAAAATCCAGATTCTGTAGTTATCAACGACTCTAGGAAAATGCTTGAAGTTTGTAAAATGATGCCCACATCGATGATACAATTTGCTAACATCTCGTAATTTTAATTTTTAGCCCTTTGAACCCTAGTGGTATCTTCCATGTCAGTTCCATGATAGCAATAGGAAGAGTCCATATTTATTATTTGGGGGTAGACCAATCAATATTTTCAACGTGCAGCCCCAAGGCTGCACGTTGAAAATATTGATTGGTCTACACCACACATTTACCTTGCAGTCATTCCTCTTAATGACATTATGACGTAGCTTGTGACCCGGCCGGAAAAGGGCCTCTGGCGTTCAAAGGGTTAAATGAAATACCCATGCTGTAAGTCTTAAATTTACTGACAGCTTTAGGAAATTAAGGGGAGCTAACTTTCCGTAAAGCTATTCCAATGAAGACAGTTGTCAGCCATCAGTTTATTCTTTTATTAAGGTTTAACGACACTTTAACCACCAAGGTCATATCGTGTCGGTGACAGTTTTACGGGTGGAGGAAGCCGGAGTACCCGGAGAGAACCTCCGAACAACGACGAGCAGCTGCCAGCTCCCCAACATCGTAACTCCGCACTGCAGCACAGGCAGGGTTAAACTGGTTGAAGACATGCACACCATCTACGTGCAGTATGCCTTAGTACCCGGCGTCATCGTGTCCTCGTGTGGACAATCGGGATTAAGTGCCTTGCCCAATGACTCAACGCGGGAGTCCGAATCGATCGCTCAGACAGTCACCCACCCAAGGACTAACCGGGCTCGACGTTGCTTAACTTCGATGATCTGACGAGAACCGGCCACCGCAACGCCACCACGTCCCCTCAGCCATTAATTAAAAAATGATGAGATTTGAATGGTGATTCTTGTGAATAGCATTGGACGGACATGGCTGTTGCAATAGCTAGTGAGTTAAAGAAGTTGAGAATGTTTGGAACCTTTTTTTACCATAAAAGAGTTCTGGATAAGGAGATGGGCGTTTTGGAGTTTTTGAGTTCGGTATCGATTTTGGTATTTTTAGGGAGGAGGGGGTGGGGGTTGTATCTTGAGTTATCGGCTCGGTATTCGCCATCTGACCTGACTGAGATTGTCTGGTAGTACCAAAGAAGAATTCACATCAGGAAAATGCAGAACAAGTTCTTGTATCACTCTACAACATTCTGCCACAAATCCCACTGCCAAATGAGCTCAATTGGCATTCTTTTGCAAGCACAATACTTGTTTACAGTAATTTTGTGACTTCTTTCGAACACACCTTAACCTTCAAGGGTCTATTTCCGGCTTTTGAAATCTCGGAACATGTGCCATTTACATGCCACCATTATGAGGTCCAGCTGACAATAGATAAATCACCTGCACAGTGATGTCTAGTCAAGTCTTGGCTGCATGTTAATGCAGCCAATACCTTACCCTTCAAGGGCCTATTTCCGGCTTTTGAAATCTCGGAACATGTGCCATTTACATGCCACCATTATGAGGTCTAGCTGACAATAGATAAATCACCTGCACAGTGATGTCTAGTCAAGTCTTGGCTGCATGTTAATGCAGACAATACTTGAGTGGAAATCACTGCTAAGCAACTGGACATGTGCAGGTTTTTTTTTTTAGTGGAATTCAGGACGATTCCTCGAGCCATTAAGGGTTTTCCAAACTGAAAAGAAAATCACTTCTCTCATGGAAATCAACCCTTCAATTGCTATCAAGCCTCAACAAATCTTTACAAGTAACGAATGTAGGAAAATATGAAACTCCAGACGAGTGTTCAACCGATGATCGGAACCGGCCACCCCAGTCGGCCGATTGTGGGCAATCGGATGACCCTAGCAACGGCTCCTGCAACATCGGTTCAACTGATTGTTTCCAAACATTGTTTGTTTCATTAACCGCATCTTATTATCTTCTGCAATTGTTAATGTAAAATGATGTCAATGATACCATTCAATAAAGTTGAAAAACCACCACAATGTGTATTCTTAATCTCTCTAGACGCCCCTTTTCAGGATATATAAGTTAAACGCCATGTAAAGCTTACAACTGAGCGCACTTGCCGCAATCGCCAGTTCATACCGGAAAAGTGAAGGTTGCTCACCATTGACTCGGGTCGCAGTGAAATTACCAGTTGCGCGCACTTGGGTGATAAACGTGGCTCTGAGAGCCACCTTTACCGCCCAAGTGTGCGCAACAGGTAATTTTACTGGACCTGGGTGAATGGAGTTTAACACTGTGAAATATGTACAATTTAATGTAGTTCTTTCGAGTCTTGACTTATCTAGTTGTGAACGGGCTGTAAACCCATAAAATGAGTTCAATTCAATGTAGTTCTTTCGAGCCTCGACTTGTCTAGCAGTGCACGGTATTACAGTTGTAATAGGCATCGGAATCGGCCGATTGTGAGCTCAAATAACCTGTAATCGATCAGCGGCCATTTTTTGCTAATCGGTTGAACACTACTCCAGATAATTATGGTATTCATTGATGGTTTCGATTCATTTTCGATATATTGCCCATCTTTAACTAGATATTTTTATTGATGGTTCCCTTTTTATACACATTTCAGGTTATAAATGTTCGTGATAACAGTACAACGAAAACTTAGGATGTACGAGGATGAAGGCGGATGGAAGTGGGTCGTGGTCATTGCTGCTTTCTTCGTACAGTTTATTGTGTGTGGAATCACATACACCCTCGGCTTGTTTCATGTCGTATTTCAAGATGTGTTTGACGCGAACCACTTTGACACTTCGTGGGCGGGAGCTATTCTTCTCTACGTAACAGCATTAACAAGTGAGTTTGTATCATAAAAATATACATTCCAATAAGCATATGTTAACCCTTTACCTAACGTAACGGCCAAAACCGGCCAGCGCTATTCTCAAAAATCGCCAATTAATTTTCATTATTTTTTTCATTTTTTTGTCTGAAAAACATAGGTTATGACCCCTCGTTGGAACGAGCTCGTCGAGCTCGTTCCAACGAGGGGTCATAACCTATGTTTTTGAGACAAAAAATGAAAAAAATTAGTTATTCAAGAATTATTTTTGCAAGTGTCGTCTGCTTTTCAGGTTAGGTAAAGGGTTAAAAAAAAATTATCACCAATTTCTCCCAATCATTTATCGTTATATGTTCTGTATAACCTTGATTCAACCGACACGAGGTGACCCTTGTGGTCGAAAGTCTCGTTAAACCCCAGTAGTAAAAAAAGATTGACTCAATCTGGAACCAGGAAATATCTTTCAAATCACCCTCCAAGTGGACCAGTGCATTACAATAAGTACTCGTTTCACTTGCGGCTCCAATTTTTTTTTTTTCGTTTCGAGACAAGGTCGGAACAGGTTCTCTATCGAAACAATCGCGTTATAACTGTGTTAAAAGTAACAAAGATATTTTAAGACTCCAGTCTCTCGCGAATTGCAGACAAGATATGCAACAAAAAAGTTTTGATTAGCTAAAAAAAATATTTATTTATTTATTTGAGTTTAACAGCACTTGTCTGACAGTTTTACGGGTGGACGAAGCCGGAGTATCCGGAGAGAACCACCGAGAAGCAACGAGCATCGGTTAGATACACCAACGTACTATCTCAATACAAGCAGGGTTAGCATTGGTTGAAGGCATTTGCACCATCGACGTCCAGTACGCCCAAGAACACAGCGCCATCGTGTCCCACCTGGGCAATCGGGATTAAGTGCCTTGGCCAAGGACACAGTGCTTGTTAGTAGTTAGCGAACCGTGAAGTTTGTGGTTTGAAATACAATGCCCTAAACATCGAGCCTCCGCATTCCCTCCTTATGGACGTAGAAAAACAGAAATTAATAGACGCTCTAACTCCCCAGATTTGGACGAGGGCCCCACTGGGTCGTCTAACATCGTAGCTATTAACACAAAGGCACATAGCCAGGGGAGCTGCGACCGTACCTCCTCACAAAGTTTCTCTTAGATTATCTCTCATTTGCGATTTGAAAGTTTTGATAATATGGGGCGACTTTATCCTGATACACCATTCCAAGCCTGGAAATAATCAATCTGTCATTTGCTGAATGAGGTCCCCAGAGGGTGAAGTTGCCGATGCTACCCCATACATTGGACTAGAATTCCCCAATTTATCCCCTGGTTCCCTCTTTCTGTTGAAGCCTGAGACCTTGATTCAGATTGAAGTTCACAGAGGGTAAATTTGGTAATGCTAACCCTGCTGTGCAGGGTAGCGTCACCAAATTCACCCTCAGGGGACCTCATTCTACAGATGGCAGTTGGCTTATTACATGTTTGCATCGTTCTCTCTGAGTAAGCCACGGAGAGTATGATGAATTGGGGGTAAGTTGTTTTAAAACATAAATGTTTTCGTTTGCACGGGTTTGCATGTAATTTCTGTGAAACTCCTAGGCGCTACATTTTTATAGCCTCAGCTTTTCACAGAAACTACATTGTGGTTGCATGATCCTTGAGTTACAGGCCCTATATCTTAAGTATCGACTCTTAATTTCTACCAGAATCACACATCGTACAGTTTATTGTGTGTGGAATCACATAATAATTATTTCAAAATTTAGAAATAGAAAAGGGTAGACATAAACAACCCCCAACGACAGTAAATGATAACTGCCATGTGTGCGATACCGATGAAAAAGAGAGTAAAAAACATTTTGTTATGGATTATGTCGAAATTCGGGAAACGGGGTTCGAAGAAATTATAAAAAAAAACAAAGAATTTAAACAATTAAATAATTCGGAGAAATACTTTTATATATTGAAAAACTGTGATAGTAAATCGATTAATATTATTTCTAAGATGATCTGGTCATTCTTCTGTAAGCGAGATCACCTTGTTAAAGAAAAAAGTCATTAGTAATTTATATAAAACATCATGTTTACTAATTCTTCTTATTTGTTATGTTTGTATTGTGTAACTGTCATTTTGGTGTAATGCGTTAAACTATTAAACTTAAACTATCAACATATATCAAGGCATAATATATATCTGGATAATAAAATATGCCTATCCGCTTTATTAATCTACATTATGTATCTTTTCAACTACAATACTGCAAAAATGCTTATATTTTCGATTATAAATTTCACATAATATTTTCCCAGATGTCACGACCGTTAGAGCTCCATTTCATCTAATTTTTAGCTCACCTGGCCTAAAAGGCCATGTGAGCTTTTCTCATCACTTGGCGTCCGTCGGTCGTTGTCCGTCGTCCGGCGTCCATAAACTTTTCACATTTTCATCTTCTTCTCTGTAACCGCTGAGCCGGTGTGAACCGAACTTGGCAGGAATGGTCTATGGGAGGTCCTCTACAAACGATCCTCATTTTGTTCCCGTCGGATGAAAAATATGGCTTCCAGAGGCATTCTTTGATTCTGGTTGGTGGATTTTCAAAAATCTTCTCCTCTGAAACTGCCAGGCCAAATGTTTTGAAACTTCACATAAATGATGACTGGGACCCCCTCTACCAACGATCCTCATTTAATGTTGATCGGGTTGCAAACATGGCCACAATTGTGGCTTATAGTTACTATAGAAACCGTATGGGAAATCACATTTTCATCTTCTTCCCCAGAACTACTGAGCCGCCGTGAACCAAACCTGGCAGGGATGGTCTATGGGAGGTCCTCTACAAACGATCCTCATTTTGTTCCCGAGGGTTGAAAAACATGGCCGCCAGAGGCAGTCTTTGATTCTGATAGGTGGATTTTCAAAAATTTTCTTCTCTGAAACTGCCGGGCCAAATGTTTTGATACTTCACATAAGTAAAGACTGGGACCCCCTCTACTAACGATCCTCGTTTAATGTTGATAGGGTTGTAAACATGGCCACAATTGTGGCTTATTGTTACTATAGAAACCCTATGGGAAATCACATTTCATCTTCTTCTCTGAAACTACTGAGCCGACGTGAACCACACTTTTCAGGAATGGTCTATGAGAGGATGGAAATATGTGACCACCAGAGACTATATTCTAATGCTTAACCCAATGCCCCTCCTGTCTGCACAAAAGATCGGTACTGTCAGCAAAATACTAGTTTTTTGATAATCTGGTAAGGGTTGGTTCCAATTTTTTCTCCACTGAGAACTGGGGAAAAAACCCAAAAATATTGTGTATACAGTCAAAATGAGCTGTAGCATAACTGCAATAAACTAAGTAGACTGCAGCTTCTTCCCTGACAAGATCAGAATCTGACATTTTTCAGGAAAAGCTATCAGTGAGAGCTTTCCAGAAAATGATGTCAGCTTCTGATCTTATCAGTGTAGGAAGAGAAAAAATACCTAGTTTATAGGATTATCCTACACAACTTATTTTGACTTGTACTGTAAAACAAGTGCAACTGTAGGTTGATATCTTCAGCTGTAATCTAATTATGTTTGACACATGTTAAATTGTTTAGAAAAATCTAGGTTATATTATAAATTCTCTTTATTATCTTGCAATCATGTCAGCTCAGATGACAGTAATTATTGTATATCTTTTAAGATTCCTGTAACCCTTTACCTGTCCAAAAGTGAAAAGAGAATACTGTCTGAAAAAATTGTAATTTTCAAAATATTTTAACCCTTTTTTACTGTTTTTTTTTCTTGAAACAGAATTCATAAATGTGTGCATTTTCAAGAAAATCTTCCTTGAAACTACAAGGCCAAATGGTTTGAAAACTTAATGTGACTGATGACTGTAACCCCTTCTACCAATGATCCTTATTTTAATCTTCATCGGGTTGCAATTATGGCTGCAATTGTGGCTTATAGTTACTATATAAACCATATAAGAAATCACATTTTCATCATCTTCACTGAAAGTACTGAGCCAATGTGAACCAGACTTGGCAGGCATTGTCTATGAGAGATTCTCTACAACTGTTACTCATTTTATTCCTGTTGGGTGAAAAAACGTGGCCGCAGGAAGCATTCTTTGATTCTGATTGGTCAATTTTGAAAACTCTTCTCCTCTGAAACCACAGGACCAAATGTTTTGAAACTTTGCATGGTTGATAACTGGGACACCCTCCACCAACATTTCTCATTTTAACGTTGATCGTTTTGCAAACCTGGCCACAATTGCAGTTTATAGTTACTATAGAAAAAACCTATAGGAAATCACATTTGCATCTTCTCTCTGGAACTATTGAGCTGACGTGAACCAAAACTTGGCAAGAATGGTCTAGAGGAGGCCCTCTACAAACGATCCTCCTTTTGTTCCGATTGGCTGGAAAATGTGGCCACCAGAGACATTCTATGATTCTGTTTGATGGATTCAAATGTTTTGAAACTTCACGTGATTGAAGACTGGGACACCTTCTACCAATGATCCTCATGTAATTTTGATGCAATGTTGCAAACATGGCCACAATTGCAGCTCATAGTTACCATGGAAAGACTATGGGAAATCACATTTTTATACGTATTTCCAGATGAACGATTACAGGCTCTGTAGAGCCTCTAGTTTCATTTTTCAACATTTTCTCAGCTGGGGCGTAGCAAAGGTTTTGCGACTTGCGACTTTTACTCAACACCACAGGGTATATTGACAAGTAAAAAGTAATCCATATTGATTATTGCAGGCATGCTGAGTGGGGAGTGCGTCGGTATCTTTTAATATGATTGTGCTGAATGCGGCTTTTTTTTCTCCGTTGATTTATTTGTTCTCCGAAAAGTTTCAAAACAAAAGGTAACAAGATTGAACATTTACTGTTCCAAGAAATCGACTCGCACAGATAACGATCTATCGATGCGAAAGCGCTTACCAATTTTGATTTTCATCCATTAAGGACAAGCGAATGGTTCACCTAACCCCTGCGTTAATTCTTCTTTTGGATCCTGTCTGATGTACCCGGATACTTAACTCTTAGAAGCCGGGTGTCGAGTTTTCTTGCCTGTGATGTAATGCAGCAGGTAATCTGGCTGTGACGGTTCGGCTATCTTTGGGCTGGGGGAGAATTAAACACTGAGCAGGTGCTTCTAATCAAGTGTCGTCTGCCTGAATAGGCAGACGACACTTGACTGGAAGCACCCGCTTTACTGTTAATTTTTCGCGACATGTCATGGTCAATAAATTCATTCTGCTTCCCCGGCTTCTAAGAGTTAACTCAGGTTTCGGGTCCGAACGCCCTGGCTAAGATACTGCATTCCGATTTCTTTCCGTTCAAGACAAAAGTAATTTTCCCAAAGATAATAATTGACTGGGGAATTCGGTCACTCTCTATGCAGTAACGTACGATAATAAATCCACTATGTAGATTCTTATTATAGAATCACGGAACTAAATATTTCCCCATAGGTGACCCAGACCTTTAGATAAGCCTAATTTGGGCACAACGGAAAATATGGTTGGCGAAAAAAGCACCGGTATTTCCTCCTTCTTGGCGTCTGTTTTAGGTTTTCGGTCCCCGCTTTAAAATGATAGTTTACAAACTGTTGTTATAGGTCTTCACCATTATCACTGGTTCCCACCAGCCTTTGACGTTAGTTTAGTCGACTAACTCGAGAAGGCTTCTTAGTTTCAAAGTGACGAGCCAAAGGGCTATTTGAATTTAATCTAAATTATGCATGGCGTTTACTGGGAACTGCCACAAACATGAATGCAATTGATCTCAAGCCCTAAATACATGATCATATAGAATTCGCTACAGAAAAGCAATCGACAAATTTTTTTCTGACCCGAAAACAGGGGGTCATGCAACAAATAAGAGAGATAAACAGACAGGAAGGGAAGTACCGGTCACGTGCACAGGAATTCCCAACAAAAACACACCAAAAGTCAATTGGATTTTTTAAGTTCAAAAGTCTTGAAATCACCCTCGTTATTTATCTGGAGTATTTAACAATAATACAAGATGTCATTAGAAACGATTTCAAATTCTTATAGGAACAACATATTTTCCAAAGGCTGCTTATTTTTTAGAGATTGCATCATTTCTGAGTGCAACATTTCAAGGTGGGCAACTTGAATTCGAATATTTAGTTCAGTGATACCTGTATAGGGCACTGTGAATCTTCGATTTCGACTCGAATTTCGAATCGTTTGTCCGATTCGATTCAAATCGATTTTCGAATACCTGACCGCCGAATACTGAATTGAAATATGTCGATGACGATCGCGAAAACTTATTTCTTTCTTTTTGCAGATACCATTTTTTGTGATCATTATTTCTCGCTAATTACGCTAATATCAAGAATATTACGGTTAATGGATCGGCCAGACCTCTTACGTGGTTATTACTTAAAAAGTCAGAATACGGGCACGTATATTATAAAATCATTTGGGGCAGCAACCAAGCAGGCATTATGTCAACTTTGCATAAACATGGACAGTATTTGCAGACCTGGCATTTTCAGGAGAGCTATTTATTCGCTCGCCTACTGCTCGCCTTAAAAAAATTAAGGAGGGCGAAAACTAGCCCCTCTGGCCTTAGAAAATAATGATTACCAGAACCGCCTATTCCTAAGGCCGACGACTTTTCCGATCGCTGCTATGTTAGTGGTCTCTCTGTAAGACTGCCGCATTGCCTCTCGAACACCCCCGGGCCTTGCCGAGGCCCGGGATGTGGGAAGGGCAGCGTAGCCATCTAACGGAGACTACCTTGTTAGCAGCGCCAAATAAAATGTACAAAACCCACGAGGCAGAATTGATTAGTAGTAAAACTTCATTTTGCCACTTTTAGCTTTTGTAAGCCTGAGGAGAGCTAATCGCTCGCCTAGGCCATGCGAGGGGAGAGATTTTTAGCCCTCCTACATTTTTAAGAATGCCAGGCCTGTATTGGGCACAATTTCGTTAGGGCAGTGCAGTGCTTACCATATTATACAATTACCAGTCACTTCCGCTGTTTCTATCGGTAAAAATTGACCGTGTTATCGGTGTCAAAATACTCTACTATCTTCCCCATAATTATGTGCAATTATTTCGAATCATTAACCCCCTTGATGTAATGATGTTGCTGGCGGATTTTCCTGCCACGACAGGTTTTCTATTACCACTGAATTAAGTGTAATTTCCCCTGTGGGAACCCCGGGTTGTGAAGCACTGCTTGTTTACTATGGTAAACAAGCTCTGTTTTACTGGTAAAATAGGACCCAGTCACTAATGCTTGGAGTGCGAGTCCTCTAAAATAGCCAACATGGGGTATAAATGATTGACTGACCTTGACTTTATCTCCATGTTGTGGTCATGATTAGCCATTGTGCAGAAGTATATGACCTTAAACAGCAATAAATAAATAAATATATATAAACATTCGTCTCGTTTAATTAAATTTTCTCGCCGAAAATTGAATAGATTTTTTCAACAAGGAGATAAATTTAGACGATTTGACTAGATTTGATGAAAAATATCTTGAAAATACTCGGTTCGAATTCGCTTCGAGTCGAACTCAAACACGCGATTCGATTCGAATTCGCTTCGAGTCGAACTTAAATACGCGATTTGATTCCTATTTAATTCGAACGGAAAAAGCCCGGTTCGCTGGTCCTTACTGAAAACCTTCGATGAAAGATTGACGTATTCGCATTTAGGTCGGACAGTGTTGGGCTAGAATGCATTTGGGTTTTTTTCTAAGGGATTGTGATTGTGAGTTAAACGTGTTACTGCTTTCCGGGCGCGTAGTCAGAATACTGTAATACGGGGGGTTCTAGCCAGGTTTTTTGTTGTGGGTGGGAGGGGGGGGAGGTAAACTTATTTGGAAGACCGTTTTGGGGAGTTTATGGGCCTCCCCAAATCTTCAATTGGACGCTCCTGAAGGGAAGTTAGAGGAGGGAGTAACGGCCGGAGGATCCTAGTTAGGTCTAGGCCTTCCGCCCCAAGGATTTTTTTGCAAAATCCAGTGCCCCGAGAGCGAATCTGTGGCATTTATAGCGTAGGCGTGTATTGGTGGCCATTTTAGGGCAGTACATGTTATGTGAACGTTGCATTGGGCCATTGGGTTTACTCTGCGACTCTGTGGCTGTGGCTGTGGCTGCGGCGTGCATCTAATGGCTCAGAAAATCTTCAGCTCAGAGAATGAGCTCAGGGACTCTTCGGAGTCTTCACTACCGTTCTGCACAACTATGAGAGTCCCAGCCCTTAATTGGTCTGAGAAATATTATGCCGGGGATAACGGTGCCTTCACAAAAGTCACGTCTCCTTAGGGAAGAGTTTGAAGAACTGATCGGGCTTTATGTAGCTCTGCGGGAGCTGTCAGAGCGATTTGAACGTTTTGTAAATTAATATGGCCTATGAGTACGTAGTATTCCTTGGGGCCTGGTAAGAAGCGGATAAGACCACCATTGAAAGGTTTAGTCCACTCGATGATTTCAAGATCCACCTTACCCGCCCTTCGACTTGGACAAGACGGTTCCTCGGGCAGTTGGTGCCTCAGAAGGCTTAGATCACGAATGGTAGCAAATGCGTCGGACTGTGAAAGTAGTATAGAAGGAGCCTTTCGACCCTGCTTTCCTGAAGTTTTGGTAGAGCCGCAATGTTAAATTTCCATAGAAACGGGAGCATTTGTGAAGCATGATAAGACGTGCTGTTCGCTCCATCATTGAAGCTCCGAGAAGTGCTATATTACAGTACAGTCGCCGTGGACTGGTTGCAATCCACGCGTGGGCAGTGATGTCCACGCATGCGTTTACCAGGTAATAAAAAAATCACCATCAGTACAATTTTAATTAATGAAGCACCGGGTTGTACCGGGTTGAACCCTCTGCTTCATTAATTAAATTTTTGATAATTATTCCTATAATTAGTGTTTGGAATCCAATATTATTGCGTTCGTGGAAATATTTCCCACCCGTGGAAAGTGACCAGTCCACGGCGGACCTACTGAATGCTGTTGTATAATTGTATAGAGAGATCTGCGTGTACATGACATGTTTTTGTGGTAAATATACACAAAAAAAACGTTAAGCACCCCCTGGATATTTTACGATGCTAAATATATTGTTGGATATCAGTAAAGTACTCGCAATGTAAGCTTCAAAAACTGAATGTTATCTTGAAAGAACATATGGGAGAAAGGTGGCTCAGTGGTAGACTGTTGGACTTCTGTGCTCGAGGTCCCGAGTTCGATCCCCGTTCGGGACGACCCGCGTTGTGTCCTTGGGCAAGGCACTTTATCCCAGTTGCTTACATGGGGGCACGATGACGCCGTGCACTAAGGCGTACTGCACGTCGATGGTGCACATGTCTTCAACCGCTGTAAGCCTGCTTGAGCCGAGCTTGAACAGAGTTAAAATGCTGAGGAGCTGACAGTTGCATCGTCGATGTTCGGTGGTTCTCTCCGGGTACTCCGGCTTCCTCCACCCGTAAAACCTTCACGGTCACGATTAGCCATTGTGCATAAGTATGTGACCTTAAACGCCAATAAATAAATAAATAGAAAGAAAGAACATATTCAGGCTACAAACACACAGAAATCACAGTCTGCATCGTGATTTCAGTGACAGCATTGATGAACCAAAAAAGTAACTGGTAGAGCTCAATACGATACCACGCCTGGCATTCTCAAAAATGCAGGAGGGCTAAAAATCGCTCCCCTCGCATGGCCTAGGGGAGCGATTAGCTCTCCCCAGGCTTACAAAAGCTAAAAGTGGCAAAATGAAGTTTTACTACTAAACAATTCTGCTTCGTGGGTTTTGTACATTTTATTTGGCACTGCTAACAAGGTAGTCTCTGTGAGACGGTTACGCTGCCCCTCCCACACCTCTGGGCCTCGGCAAGGCCCGGAGGTGTGTGAGGGGCAGTGTGGCCGTCTTAGAGAAACCACTAACATAGCAGCGGCCTGAAAAGGTGTGGGCCTTAGGAATAGGCTGTTATGGTAATCATCATTTTTTAAGGCCAGGAGGGCTAGTTTTCGCCCTCCTTAATTTTTTTAAAGCGGGCGAATAAATAGCTCTCCTGAAAATGCCAGGCCTGCGATACCCGTCTTAGTATGGAGCCGGAGAGTCAACAAGGCGTTATTATTTAGCTATAATTGGCTAAAAATGTCATTTGTAATCTCGAGAGAACATGAGCCAGTGTCACAGTTCAATATCTGTTGTATCCTTCATGTGCTCGTATAACAGCTTCTATCCTGTGTCGCATCCCCCTGTCAACCGTTGTATCCGCTGATGTAACCGTCGCTATTCATCATGCAAAGCTGCTTCCAATTATCGCAGAGTTTGTACTTGAGGTTCGTGTCCGACGCCCTAGAACAAGCCTGGCATTCTTAAAAATGCAGGAGGGCTAAAGATTGCTCTCCTCACTTGGCCTAGGAGAGCGACTAGCTCTCCTCAAGCTTACAAAAGCTGAAAGTGGCAAAATGAAGTTGTACTATTAATGAATTTTGCCTAGTGGGCTATGTACATTTTATTTGGTGCTTCTAACCAGGTAGTGTCTGTGTGACGGCTACACTGCCCCTCCCACACCTCCGGGCCTTGGTAAGGCCCGAAGGTGTGGGAGGGGCAGTGTGGCCATATTGCAGAGACCACTAACATAGCAGAAATATGAAAACCTGTGGCTTTTAGGAATACGCTGTTGTGGTAATCATTATTTTCTACGGCTAGGGGGGCTATTTTTCGCCCTCCTCAATTTGTTTAAGGCGAGCAGTTGGCGATCGAATAGCTCGCTCGCCTGAAAATGCCAGGCCTACCAGAATGCCGAAATGTGCTCCAGTGGATTCAGATCAGTAGTCATGGCAGACAAAGGAATTGTAGTCAGTGCAGTGCTCTGAATGAAAAATGCTGAACAGTTCAACACCAAGTCAGACGTATTCCATGGGGATGGTCTGTTAGTAGAGGACGTTTGAGCGCCCTCTGGACCTCAATATAGGCACTTCAGTACTTGAGGTGAATGGATGTCGTCGCCCCAGCCTAAGAAGTATCCTGTTTTCTCGTTGTGATGTCACAAGTGATCTTACTGATGTGGACGGTCCTTGACCTCATTGGTCTGCATGTGTTTTCTCACCAAACGACTGGTGACTGTGTAATGGATGTTGAGTTGACGACCGATTGCTTTAAAGGACATACCGGTGGAATGCATACCAGTAATTTACCATCTTTGTAGTTTGTACATATGTCATCCTTCTTCATGTTATGGTGACAAGATTGTGATTGAACATTGAAAAATAGGCACTCTAAATACCCAATTCTGAGTCATGCACAAACTGTATTTTGGAAAATTCTTGGATTGTATTGTGCACGTGACCTGTTTGTGGGACACATTCAATCATACACGTTCACAACCATTTGTTGGATCATCAAAATAATCATACATATAACCAGCAGCAGACTTTCAATGAACACTGGCATGTTATCATTCATTATATTTGGGGGTGCTTAACATTCTTCTTTGTGTATAGTGTGGTTATGTGATAGAAGATTGGCGGGGAAAGTGAATTTCACGACACCTTTCCTCGTGAAACGTTTGATGTCGACATTGATGCCTTGACACCGCGTCGTCCAGCCATCGGTCGCTGTTGATAACCACTGTGCAATGTAACATTACTTAGTTCGCATCAGGGTGACTTGGACTTCTTGTACCGCAGTGATATGGTAGAACAGTATGGATGGCTTACACCCCTTTCGGTCTATTGTTAGTCCTTAGTACTACTAACCCACCTAACGTCCTGTATCATCGTGTGATTGCTATAGTATGTTATGCTAGGTCATGTGGTGTTGTTGGGGCATCTTTAATTGTCTATTATGGTAGCACAGTATGGACGGTCCGCATCCCAGTGGATCTACCGCTAGTCCTCTAAACCTTCTGAGGCTCCTGCTGTGTTATGTACCGCCATATCCAGGTCGAAGAGCAGGTAAGATGGATCTATCTCTAAACTAGCGAGTCGGCTGAACTTTTTATAGGCGATCTTGTTCGCCTTTTCCCGGCCCCGAGAGTACTGGGGCTTCATCGACTATACGATGGTGTTCAAATCGCCATTGGAGCTCTCACAGAGCTGTACAGTTCCCAGAATATGGGATCGAACCCCAGTCACTTCTCTGTGGAGACGTGGCTGTTGTGCATGCACCACTTTGTCCCACCACCTGCACATTGAGATAAGCGTGTCGCGATGACATGCCAGGGCGAGACAGACCTATCTTACCTACCCTACTGTACGGCCACCGTGGAGTGGTCACTTTCCACGGGTGGGTAGTATTTCCACGGACGAAATAATATTAGATTCCAAACACTAATTATAGGAATAATCATTAAAAATTTGATTAATGAAGCACCGGGTACAACCCGGTGCTTCGTTAATTAAAATTTTGCAGATGATGATATTTATTATCTGGAAAACGCATGCATGCTTGGGCATCACTGCCCACACGTGGATTATGACCAGTCCACGGCGACTGTACTGCATATGACCAACCTCACTTGAATAATGATCGCCGGACTATTTTATCAACGTCTACTTTTTGTAAACATGGTGTCCTGCTTCGCTTCAGTTAACACAGCCACCAGTCCTTCCTCCACCACTCGAGGATGATTGTTTTTTTTCTACCATCACATGTCACATTTCGTCATCGAGATCAATAATTTCAAAAGTTACGTCACAGGAATGTCAGCTGTTTCAACTGACTGCAGTATATGAATCCATCGCGGGCGTGAGCTACCACTCGTTAGTTATATACCAAAGCCATTCGATGTTCTTTCCCATAATACAACTTATTTTTATCTATGATCAATCGGTAGAATAGTAAATTTTCATCGCACGAGCAGTATGTTGATTACGATGACGCCATGTGTGGTATCATGAGAGAAAATCACCCTCGCGTGGGATGGAATGGAGAAATCTCCCCCAAACAGAAAGTAATGGGGTCCCTCTTAGGTGTTCAAGAACGGTAGGAAAGTCTCACTGAGCCCTCTCACAGAATCGAAGTTTCTGAGCCATTTGTTGGCCACCGCAACCAGAACAAATCAAGAGTCCCCGGGTAAACTCGCACTGTGAGGGTGAGTGCTGGGGAAGTGTGTTCTAGGTACGAAGGTGTGTTGTGTGTGATGGTGCGTGTGCACTTGTATTGTCATTTACAGCATAATGCATTTTTGTTCTTGTGGCCAACCTTTTATTGTATTATATTGCAAATAAAGTATGATAATAAATAGAGGATATGGAATGATTGTTTTTCTCATATAATATTTATGAAATTTATCTGCCGAGCCCAAACGAAAAATTCGGACGAGTTTCATACATATTATATGAGAAAAACCCTCATTTCATATTCTATTTATCATATGACACATACACGCACAAATTAGCCACTTAGTATGACTTATTTACCCATCACCTAACTTGAGTTACAGACGGCACTTGGAAAAAACATCCTCGTATAAATAAAAAAATTCATTTTTTGCTTCCAAAACATAGGTTTTCCAATGAGGGGTCATAACCTATGTTTTGGAAGCAAAAAGTGAAAATATAAAAAAATGAATGGCGTTTTTCTTGTAGGTAAAAGATTAATACAATCTAACCCATCCTAAATAGGACAGATAACGTAAATTCTCCCTACTGAAATTATGCAAATGTGACCCAGTTGTATTTTGTTTAGCCAATCAAATTGTCTAGTTTTGAAATTGACCAATGAAATTGACGGAAGGCTTTATTTATCACTGATTAATATGAAAACAAAATATCAAATATTTTAAAGTGAACAAAACGGACGAGTCATATGATAAAAATAAATCTTGCCCGTGAGTTAGTAGGTGGGTGCAGAACACCCATTTTCCTAATAGGCGAATAATTACTCAGGTTTCACCTGTCTCTTTGAATTAGGTTCGCTCCTGTTATCCCAGGACAGGAAATGTATTAATGTACGTCATAATCGACAGTCAGAATGGCGGAACTTTCGACCGACTCATGGTTCCAATCTATTTTTGAAGCAGTGTATGTCTGTAACATTCCACACCGGAATTATCCAATTACTCACTAGCATATCCCTGTGTAGCTTACAGTTCATCAAAAGGCCCTGTTTTGGGAGTTACCGGGCTAGTAAGCCTCATCCTTGCGAAAAGATGAGGTTTGACAAGTCTTTCTCGCAACGACCGAGGTATTTACGTCAACGACAGAGCTTTGGGACTTCATTAAGTTTTCTAGGGTAATTGTGAGTAACTGGATTCGGTCTGGGCGGAAAAAAAATTGCAAGACATTACGTCCCATGAATTCCAATGTGTTCTATGTGCCAGTAGGCACATAGAACACATTGGAACTCAGGGGACGATTAGGTTGAATTTTTTTTACATCACCATTTTGGGCACCCATCCACCCTTATTTGTAGTTTTCCAGTTTCAGACCCCCTACCCCCTAACGTATCTGATTTCAGAAGTTTGTTCCTCTATGAACAGTAAAGCTATGTAGCCTGGTCTCGGACTAAGAATCATGTCACGATTTTGTAGAGATGGGCGGTATTAAAATTTTGTGCTTTGTATCGGTTTCGATATTTCAGGGGGATCTCGATATCGGATCGATGTTCGGTATCTGACTTCACTGAGATTTGGTGATAGTACCAAAGGGAAATTCACATAGTACCAAAGGGAAATTCTCATCAGAAAAACAGAATATATTTGTTGGTGTTTAAGGTCATATACAGTACATGGAGAGTGGATTGTAACTAAATCATCTGCGGAGTGGAGTTATCACCCAAACTATAACTTTCAAATTCTGTACATATCGACAAAAACACAAGAACTGTTTCGGCCAATGGACCTCCGGGTTTAACCCGGAGGTCCATTAGCTGAAACTTTGCTTGTGCTTGTTATGCCTTGCAACAAATTTGCAATTATTGCTTGGGTGGAATCTCCACTCTGCGGGTGATTTAGTGATAATACACTCTCCACGTACTGTACTTATACACAATGGCTAATCATGACCGTGACAGTTTTACGGGCGGAGGAAGCCGGAGTACCCGGAGAGAACCACCGAGCAACGACGAGCAGCTGCCAGCTCCCCAACATCGTAAATCCGCACTGCGGCACAAGCGGGGTAGATTGGTTGAAGACATGCGTACCATCGCCGTGCAGTACGCCTTAGCACACGGCGTCATCGTGCCCCCATGTGGACAATCGGGGTTAAGTGCCTTGCCCAAGGACACAACGCGGGAGTCCGAATTGATCGCTCAGACGGTCACCCATCCCATGATTAACCGGGCTCGACGGAAAAAAACAGAATAAGTTGTGGTATCATTCTACCACAACGCTATAAATGACACTGCCAGTGAGCTGAACAGTGGCATTCTTTTACGACCACAAATATCTACAGTACTTTTCTGACTTCTTATAAACGTACCTTAATGTTTAATGACCTATTTCAGGCTTTTGCGATCTCAAAGCATGTGCCCTGATCATGCCATCTTTAGGAGGTCCTGCTGACAATAGGCAAACATCTAGGCCGTGATTTCTAGTCAGGTCTTGGCCGCCTTAATCAGGCAGCCAAGACTTGACTAGAAATCACTGCTAAGCAATTGGGCAATTTTCATGTTGTATTCTAATGGGAATTCAGGACAGCTGCCCAGTCCATTGAGGGTCAACAAAACTGAAAAGAAAATCGGTCACTTCTGTCATGAAAATGAACTTTTCAACTGTTATCAAGCCTCCACAGTGATTTATAAATAGTGAATGTAGGAAAATTTGAAAATTTAAACGGTATCGGTATTCAACGATCGGTTCTGTTCGGGTGTATCGCCCATCTCTTCCATTTCATGACGGTCCCTTCTCTGAACGGTCAAATTTATTTTGTTTTGCTAAATCAAATGTTCCAATTCAAAACGTGTCTGGTAAATTCCAGTAAATTCTGAATGTTTTGATCGATGTAAGTTTTAACCCTTTACCAAACGTAATGGCCAAAATCGGCCAGCGCAATTCACAAAAATCGCCAATTAGTTCTCATTATTTTTACCTGCGTCGCCAGCGGCAGAGCAGGTCTAGTAACCGATCGACTCCGTCCGTCAGTCCGTCCGAAACACTTTTTCCGTCAAAGTTTTCTTGGCTCCTATGAAAGGGAATGATTTTATATTTGGTCTGCTGCTTCATAATGATGAGTTGTATCGTGTATCTAATTTTCAGATCTGTTGCATGCAGCGACGCAGGTCCAGACCCGGTATTGGTCTTGGCTTTTCATTTTTTGCCGCAAAAACATAGTTTATGACCCCTCATTGGAACGAGCTCGTCGAGCTCGTTCCAGTGAGGGGGTCATGACCTGTGTTTTTGAGACAAAAATGAAAAAAAATAGTTATTCAAGAATTTTGTTTGCAAGTGTCGTCTGCTTTTCATGTTAGGTAAAGGGTTAAATGACATATGCTATGTGCACCGTGCTTTGTGTTTTAATATGTAGCCAGCGTGAAAGTCACTTTGAAGATGGATCAGTAGCTGGGAACCTGAAATTCTGTTTCTTCTGTTATTCATAGCAAGTGGGCTAGGTCTAATTGCGGTGGACAGTGATTTTCTTTAAGATAGAGATGTAGGAATCTTCAAACATCCATAAATGTCGTTCGTTTTGGCCATGGAATGCCTAAGACTCGGATCTTTGAACGAAGTCCAATATAAAGTACATCAATCCAGCTACGTGTTTCCGGTTTCAAAGGGGGCAGTTATGGCTAAACTTGATTGTTTTCAAACAGTATATATTTATGGACTAGACCCAGAGAAGGCAGTCTCTCGTGTTTCTGTGGAAGTCCTTGTGACGGTCCACAAAGTCGTGTTAGGAGAGATGCGTGAACCGCTGAGGGCTCAAGAGCGCTAGCCACAAGTGGTAAATAGCCAAGAGCCGTGGAGAGCTAGATGAGCTTGTGACAGAGATTTAGTGTTAGAACTGCTTGACGGGAGATAGCTGTTGATAATATATTGTGGGAACTTTTTACGTGAATTTTGAATAAGTTATTGCTTGATACGCGAAGGTCAAGCTAACCCTACTAGTGTAAGGCCAATAAATTTATAACTGGTCTGTGGCAGTGAAACTTGCAAGTGCGTGAGACCCCAGCGAGGGCGTACCAAACGTTAAACAAAGGGAGTACTCGTGACTGTATTTATTTATTTATTATTTATTTATTATTTATTGGTGTTTAAGGTCACATACTTATGTACAATGGCTAATCATAACCGTGACATTTTTATGGGTGGAGGAAGCCGGAGTACCACCGAGCAACGACGAGCAGCTGCCAGCTCCCCAACATCATAACACCGCACTGCAGCACAGACGTGGTTAGATTGGTTGAAAACATGCGCACCATCGACGTGCAGTACGCAGCGTCATCGTGCCCCCATGTGGACAATCGGGGTTAAGTGGCTTGCCCAACGATACAACGCGGGAGTCCGAATTGATCGCCCAGACGGTCACTCATGAAAACGCGCATAAACACTATCGTAAATACTAGAACCAAAGCTGTACGGAGACGGAGACCGAAGACAGAGATGTACGCTTGACCCGGAGGACAAAGCAAGCTGTGGAAAACGACTTGATTCCTTACTGTAATTGTGTGTAAACTATATATATTCTCGAATTGATGAATTTGTTGCAAGACAAATGTACCAAATATTCCTCTATGCATGTAAATAAGTTATCTTTTCGGTGCTTTATCGTTTAAATATTTGAAGTCAGTGACCCCCTTCAAAAGCAGGAACAGTCCCAAGCAGGTAGGCGTTGATAAGGTGGCGAGACAAACGTTCGAACTGGGGCCCAGACGGCAGCGTCTGGGTGTCGACTGTTCCGCAAGCGCAAACGCCGATCTCCCACCTTCCGAAATGCAGCCAAGACTTGGCTAGGAATCACTGGTAAGCCGTGAGACTCTCAAGTTGCGGTGGAGTAGAAAGTCAAGTTGCGGTGGAGTAGAAAGTCTGGACAATAACTTAGTGTTGAAAAGGTGCTGTATAAATAATGCAAAATTCAGCTTTGTGGTGTATTATTTTCCATGGCATGATATATCTTAAAAATGTTATAATTTTTCATTTTTTGGTGTTCAAAACTGCACCGTTGATAGATACGGATGGACAGCACAAAAGTGACAAATTATTATTTTGTTTTGCTTTATGACGACATTGAAAATAACCTATCACCTATTTTCGTGCTATTAAATTTATTGTACGAACGCAGGATTTCATAATTCATTAGTTTCCCGGTGGGAACCCCGGGAAATGAAGCTGTGCTTGTTTACTGTGGCTCTGTTTTACTGGTAAAATATGACCTATTCACCATTGCCTGGGATGGAAGTCCTCTAAAATGGGCATCGTGGGTATAATGATTGACTAAACATGGCGTTATCTCCATGTCGTTGCCATGCTTAGCCATTCAGCAGATATATGTGATCTTAAACATCGATAAATAAATAAATCATTAGTTTGTCAAGATTGTCAAGGTGGGCAATTGAAGCTCAACTTTGTTTTAAATTTAGGTCGGCGATAGTGGGCAATTGCTAGACTCAAAATGAAAGGCCTGGTGGGTTATGGTTAGTGTTGAGCGGTGTACCGTAAATATCGTGCAGAACAATTCCAAAATGGCTGATGGGAGGAGCCCATGGTCTGTGTCTTTCACAGGCACTTGTCACTTGATGTAACAATGAAGCTGAGAGAAAATACCCAGCAGGGTACCCAGCAGGGCATTTTCTATCACCTTCATCGTTACACCAAACGACCGGTTGCGAGAGACAGTTTTATTATGCCCCCCCCCCCCCCCGACTTGAGTCGGGTGGCATATAGAGATTGAAGTGTGCGTGTGTCCGTGTGTGTGTCCGAGCCAATAACTCGAAAACTGTTAGGGCCATAGTCATCAAACTTCACATAATTATAAAGGACCATGGGAGGATGTGTCACACATCATAGCCGGGTTCGTACCTTCAAGGTCAATGTCACATTTCAAGGTCACACTAAAAATCGGTAAATATTCGTGTCTCAGCCATAACTCGGAAACGAATAATAGTACAATTGTTAAACATTTTACAAATGTTAAGGACAGTCAGAAGGTGTGTCGCGTATAATAGTTTTCGCCACATCTGCAAGGTGAAGGTCACAAGGGGGGGGGGGAGGGGTGAGGGGCATGCGTAATCTTAGTAACATTCTTCTTGTTTCCACTATTTTGAAGAATAATACAGTCCTTACTTGTTACATCAACCTGCCCTATCCTCACGAGTCTATAAGTTGAATATAAGCATTCTGGATCTCGGACTACTGTAGAAAGATGACCTGTAGGTGGGCAGTACATCACAAATACCAATCGATATTGGCAATGGTGTCGGTATGTTGTCGACATCGAATACCGTACCGATACTGAGGTAAATCAGCGTACAAATACCGATAGTGATTTTATTAGTAAACTTGAAGTTTCAGGCCTGGTATTTCTAGGCGAGCGACTTTTTCTCTCGACTACCGCTCGTCTGAAAAAAAAATATAAGGAAAGAGAAAAATTGCCCACCTGCTCTCGCAAACAAACTTTTGTAGCACAGGGGCGGCGGGTCTGGGTGGGGGGGGGGGGGGGGGGCTTTTTTGGCGGTCCATGTTTTTTTGTATGCATATATTTTAACACATCCAACGACTGGTGAAGCAAGGGGCGGATCCAGAGCCTCCCCCATATTTTCGCCAGCCATGTTTCGTACTGGTTCAGTTTCGATGGATTTCGGATCATTTTTTGCAGTAAGTGGAAGCAAACGCTAAAATGTATACAGTATGTTATAAAATCGGTTAACTGAAATAGATCGTAATCGTACAGACATGCAAGTACCAAATCCACCCCCAGACAAGATAATCCACAGACAGTATAATTGCTGTTAACGTCTGGTAAAGCATACAGGTGAGGTATTTTTATCAGCTTTGGTCGTTACGACCAAAGGTGATAAATAGACCTCACCTGTATGCTTTACCGACGTTTTTTAACGGTTCTCCAAGTGTGAAATCTGTCAAAAGCATCTCCTGAAAAATCTCAAAATATCCGCTCAGATGCATGGAAATTGGTGTTTTGGGACCCTGGAATTTAAAATTTTCGTACCACGGACCGAACCATGGTCGCCAGTCATCAGTCATACCGACAACCACCATCCATCGCCCGATCCAGCCCCCCCCCCCCCCCCCCTCCACACACACACACACACACACACACTTTGAAAATCGTTCCGCCGCTCTACGGTATATTTCTAAAACCTGCTTTGTTACGTCTAAAACTTCGGTATCGTCTCTGTAAAACTGCTATATAATGCCACTCCCCGTCCTGGGAGTTGGAGAGTGGCATTATATAGCCGTCCTACAGAGATTACTCTCTACATTGAGACTCTCTAGCAAAAAACATGGACCGGGACCCAGTATTGCTGAATCAACCAGTAAGTCCTTCTATTTAAACATTATCGTAAACTGTATGCTCGAGGAGAGATTTTGCTACCCCAGTCCATGTAAGGAGAGGGGTTTTTTTTTAGCACTCCTGACATTTTCAGAATGCCTGGCCTAAAGTCTCAATACCGCCCAGCTCAAGTTATGGTTAGCATTTTGTGGCATCTCGTTAATCTGACAAATATCACTTCATTATTTTTGCTCGCCCTCTACTCCTTCATTGTGTGAGCTTACTTGTTTTCCCATACCTGCAAAGTCACCTATTTGACGAGTCGACATTAAAGTATAAAAATCTTGCAACATATATTCCCGGACTTTAATGTTGACGTAGCTTAAATACATAGACAGTAATTGTGTGCATTGATTCTTTCCTGACCTTGTAATTAATTTGGTGACAGTTGTGAATGATCTTGAAACTTGAGTTCTTATCTCCTTGACATTTAGGGTACAATGAAGGATACGAGCTGTGTTTTGGTTAGTTAAATAAAGCACGTGTGTATGAAAGGCTCATTTCCTTCACCAAAATACAGATTGTTATAAAATATACCAATTAAAACAGCAGAGACCCTTCACCATAAAGCCCTCAGACAGCCACAAACTGCCCATTTTATTTTGCATTGAAAAGGTTGCCCCAGGCGTATTCTTCCTCAAGAACTCTACTGGTAGGCTTCATTTACCTTGACATTGTTTTTACATCATTGTTGGCTGCCTGTACAGGCAGCCAACAATGATGTCGAAACACTGTTAAGTCACCGTTGCTGTATACAAGCAGATACAGTAGTTATTATCATACAATCAATCTGAGGATTTCTTTTTCTTTTATTAGGGTTTTAACGACACATTAACAGCCAGGGTCATATCATGTCGGTGACAGTTTTACGGGTGGAGGATGTCGGAGTATCCGGAGAGAACGACCGAGCAACGACGAGCAGCTGTCAGCTCTCCAACATCGTAACTCTGAACTCTGCACCGCGGCACAGGCAGGGTTAGATTGGTTGACGTGCAGTACGCCTTAGTACACAGCGTCATCGTGCCCCCGTGTAGGCAATCGGGGTGAAGTGCCTTGCCCAAGGACACAACGCGGGAGCACGAATCAGTCGCTGAAATGGTCACCCATCCAATTACTACCACGACGCCACCGCGCCCCTAATCTGAGGATTTAATGGTTAAGTAGAATTTATGGTTTGATTGAATCGTTTACAACACAACTCGCAGTTTGATAAACTTGTGTTGCCAGACATTACGACAAAGGTTACGTGGGGTGGGGGGGGGGGGGAGGGTCAGGGTGGCGCTGCTTACTAAGGCGTACTGCACGCCGATGGACTCATGTCTTCAACCAATGCCAGCCTGCTTGTGCGGAGTTAGTGCGTTATGGAGCTTGACTGTTGCTCGGTAGTTTTCTAGGGGTTATCAGGCTTCTTCCTTACTTAAAACTGTCCGACTGGAGATGACCCTCGCTATCAACAGTGTCCGTTAACCCCAGTAAAACAAACCAAACAAACAAAACGGAAAGGTGAGGGTGTTGAACAAATTGAAATAAAAGGCCATGGTTATGCGATACTTATATATCTGGTATACTAATCAAGATGCAAGTCCAGAAGCGTCCGACACTGTTCTATCCAGACCTTTAACCCTCTACACTCAGATGTCAAAATGGGAAAAAGTTTTCAGCAGCAACTATTTCCCATAATGCAGTTTGATATTTAACCAAATAGACCTTGTTTGACAACAGAGCTCAGTGATATGTCGAGATCTGTTGGTGCGACTGTACTGGAGTCTTTCACCTATACAACTAACTTGTATCTCTACTACTAGCTTGCTAGCAATTTCTGACCAAGTCTAGACCTCTGCCCAAACCAAGTCTTAGTGAGCTTAATCAGACTCCACCGTGCATCTTAGCCCTATCTACCTGCACAGTTCCTTGTCCAGGTGAGGTGAGATATCCAGATGTGCTCGCTAGTGCACAACACATACAGCAAATGGGCACTCGTTGGAAGTGTCGAGATGTGATAGTGAGTCAGTGCACAATGTGTGCACAACACTTGCCGCGATGAACTCATATGGTTATTTGCCCCCAGCACATTGCTTTCATGGCTCGTTTCTCCTATATGACTTGTATACTAGTTTCTGTATGGCTCGTAGATCCTATATTTCCATTAAATATACAATTCCTTATCCAAGTGAGATGTGTTGTACAAACAAAATTAAGCACATGCACACACGTTGGATGTGACGATATGTGCTAATTCACACCGTGTGCACGACACATGCAGCACATGGGCACCTGTTGGATGTGCCAAAATGTGTTTGTGTGCAATGTGTGCATAATGGCATAATGCACAACACATGAAGCACATAGGCATATATGGTATTGGCTTTTAGGCCGTGGTTCCTAGCCTGCATAGCTTCCAAGTTCCTTTTTGGTTTCAAGACTTTCTTGGCTCCAAACTGATCTTGGTTCTTCGCTCCAAGACCATGTCATGGCCGTTATGGCTCATAAACCACTGTTACTAACAAATCCTGTCATCACTTTAAATTCATTGATCAGCTGTTAATACTACTGCTTCTGACCCTACTGCAACCATCCTTAGAGTCTTCCACACTTACTAGTGACTTACAAGCTTGTTGGTTATCCTAGAGATCTTATCTCGACCTATGTCCTCGACCAAGTCACAGGACAATCAATCAGATCTCGCCATCCATGTAAGCTTGAATAAGGCTCTACAGTTCCTTGACTCAGTGCATGGTAGAGGTCATTACGTATGAGAGACTGTTGATCGTACCGAGATGTGTTTATACACGGAATCACTCCATATCCATGAATGCTGGTAGACTTTGTTTCATCTGATTGTTAGGGATAATATCTCAGTGTTGTCGTAGACACTGTGGAATGTTCCCTTGAATAGATAAAGTGCACATGTGCTTTTTCCACAGCCCGTGGGCCTAGCAATACTGGTTGAAGGTGGCGCCAAAACAAACGATTGAAGTCGTCCATTGCCAGTGTGCATTTCTACGTGTACGGTTATGAAAACGGGTGTTTATGTTCCTTTGCACGTCTGTGGTTATTAAAAAGGGTGTTTATGTTCATTTGCACGCCGACGGTTATGAAAAGGGGTGCTTATGTTCATTTTCACGTCTACAATTATGAAAACGGGTTCTTGTATTCATTTGCACGTCTACGGGTAGTCGGTTATAAAAACGGGCGCTTATGTTCATTTGCGCGTTTACGGTTATGAAAACGGGTTTTTATTTTCATTTGCACGTCTACATGTATGGAAACGGGTGCTTATGGTCATTTGCACGTCTACGGCTATGAAAACGGGTGCTTATGTTCATTTGCTCATGTGCAGTTATGAAAACTGGTGCTAATGTCCATTTACATGTCTATGGTTATGAAAACGGGTGCTCATGTTCATCAGCATGTCTGCGGTTATAAAAACGGGTCCATATGTTCATTGCAAATATACGGCTTTGAAAATGGGTGCTTAAGTTCATTTGCACGTCTACGGCTATGAAAATGGGTGCTTAAGTTCATTTGCACGTCCACGGCTATGAAAATGGGTGCTTAAGTTCATTTGCACGTCTACAGTTATGAAAAAGGATTCTTACGTTCATTTGCACGTCTACGGGTAGTCGGTTATGAAAACGGGCGCTTATGTTCATTCGCGCGTTTACGGTTTTGAAAACGGGTTCTTATGTTCATTTGCACGTCTACATGTATGGAAACGGGTGCTTATGTTCATTTGCACGTCTACGGTGTACAGTTATGAAAACTGGTGCTAATGTCCATTTACATGTCTATGGTTATGAAAACAGGTGCTTATGTTCATCTGCATGTCTACGGTTATGAAAACGGGAGCATGTGTTCATTGCACATATACGGCTATGAAAATGGGTGCTCAAGTTCATTTGCACGTCTACGGTTATGAAAAGGGGTGCGTATGTTCATTTGCACGTCAACGGTTATGAAAACGGGTGTTTTCAACATGCCAGCATCTTTCTTTTTCTTGTGATCTGCAAATTTGTATTGTCATTTATCACTCGTCCGGTCACACGAAGAGAGCCTTCGTCGATTTAAACGGTGTTTCTTATTCATACACAGTACAGCCGCTGTGGACAGGTCACTTTCCATGGGTGGGCAATATTTCCACAGACGCAATAATATTGGATTCCAAACACTAATCACAGGAATAATCATCAAAAATTTAATTAATGAAGCACCGGTGTCAACCCGGTGCTTCATTAATTAAATTTTTTCTGATGATTGTTATTACCTGGTAAATACATGCGTATACATCACTGCCCGCGCGTGGATTACGACCAGTCCGTAGCGTCTATACTGTATCTAGTTCAAGTCCAAAGTGACTAGAGTACAACTTCAGAGCTGAAACGAAATGCAAGTACTTGAGTCCGATTTAGTTCCCACGTACTCTCGAATGGCTTCCAACAAATGCATACAGAATACACGAAATAAGGAGAAAAATACAGATCAGAAGGTACCCAGTGAAATAAATTAAATAAAAATAAAAACAAATTTTCTTTAAATAAATACAATAAGGTTGAAATTGGAAAGTGAGACCCGACTGCACCTAGTATACTACTGGTCCTGGAAGTGAAGCAGCGCATTTTTACAACGATAAATAGGCTCTGTTTTTCTGGTAAGATAGGGCTGGGTAACCAACATCTGGGCTGAAGTCCGCTATAGTAGAGGGCATAGCTAGATATATAGGATCAGCTAAACTTTACTTATTTCTTTGATATAGCCATAGATAGAGAAAGTAACATTAAACACCAATAAATGTAGAAGCATAAATACCCCTGACCGATCTATAAATAACTCTTAATCACTCAAATGTGTGTTAAAAGCAGATCCATTCATAAATAGATATATAAAGAGATTGAGTCTTCCACAAGCTAAAGATGGCGTTTTGAAAGTATTTTTCCACTAGTAGTGTCACAGGCCGCGCATGGGCAGTGACACTTTACATTCCCATCACAATGGTATCAATGTATGCATCTAATATACACTGCCATCAAAGCGAGCAAAATCAACCGCAGACTTCATTATAATGTGCGTACTTTGGTCACTTATCTTGGTCATACAGAAAGGGTCAGTTTTGTCCCTGATATACTACTAATGGCCATAATTAGATCAAGCTACCATTGCTGCACGTCCACCTACCATTTTGAAGACTGTCGAGGAGAGGAAGGGCTTTCAGAAAGATATTGTAGCAGTCCCCCCCCCCCCCCCCCCCCCCCATCCCCAGTTGGTAACAAATAGTTGTCTGGCCAATTAACTATAACCGATATTGGAATGTTCGCAAATTAGAAGGTATAACACATAGTATCGGTCCTCCTAAACACCGGAATTACCCAGAATTACCCGGGATTAATCGGAATTACTCGGAATTACCTGTTTTATGTCGTATTTTTCACTCTTTGCGTATTGTTTTAAATATTTAATCACAGAGTTGTGAAAACTGTTCTCATAAAGTATCCAGAGATGGTGTATGTTGCCATTCCCTTATCATGTACCCAACTACGAACTGGTTTGTGGTATCAGAATTCACTGGTTCACTGCATCAACAAACCGTTGGCCATAAACATCGCCCAACTGGCTTATTATCACTGTCTTTGTCGGCAAACCTTTCAATACACTGTTTTAAGTTTATTTTATATGTGTGCAACGCCAGCTACGAGAGAAGTTTGATAAACATAAAGGTCATCGATTTTTTTCTGTATTTGGTTATTATTTATCGCCTTGCATGCACCACTCGCATTGCATTCAGTAGTCACGAATAAAGTCAAGAGAATCCACAAAACGGCATGTCACACAGTCAGTATTGCAAAACAAAGTTTCTCCAGTGATGCTGAAGAGCGACTGGCTTGGCAGTGTTGTCAAGTCCCCAAATTAGACCAGTCTAACTCTCTGCACTCTGATGTTAAAGTTGCAATGTATTCAGCAGCAAATATTTCCCATAATGCAGTTTCATATATAAACAAATATACCTCGTTTGACATAGCTCGGTGAGCTCTGTCAAACAAGATATAATTGGTTAAATTCAAAGTTAAATAAGAGGAAAATAGAGTGACTGGAGAAAATTTGTTTGCACTACCAGAGTGTCAGGGGTTAAAGGCCTGCTACTATCCATAGACTATCCATAGACAAAATAAGGCCAGAGATCTGGTGACTGATCATATCTTGTCAAATATAGAGTTTGCAGGCTGTTGTCTCGAGGTACGTAGCGAAGGGGGTGGAATGTGGAGCCCCACCCTACTCCACCTACAGCCAGTATTTTATCCAATCGGGACACTTTCATCTGGAAAGGACAGGGACGTGGCTAGAGGTTTTCCATTGGGGGTGTAAAAAAGTGAATTTCCAACTAGGGGAGGGACCGGGTTGGAGGAAAGTCCCTACCCCTAGTTGGAAATTCACTACCGAGAACAATTTTGAAAATGAAGCCATGAAACGGGGCATAAAATTGATTCCAGTAACTGAAATGCCAACGCACTTGTGATAGAATTATCAGATTATTATTATTTGGTATTATTCTGGGAATTGAAGATGTGCTAAACAAATGCTCAAGCTGAGAACCTTGAACAATTCACGCTGTCCTAACATTAAATCAGATCTTATACAGGAATGATTAATTTTCGATGTTTCATCATTTTGTAACTGTGAATGATGGAATTAACTCAGGATAACGATTTTACATGATGTGATTTTGTTGAAGTGCATTTCGAGGATTTTTTTTGTTACGAAAGTAAACATACTCTAGAAATCTCGTACCGATTGACACCATGCATACTTATGAAGCTCGATATTGCGTACACTATAGATGTAAATAGTAACAATTGGAATTTTTGCCCATTTGAAACCGAGTTGGAATTTTGGGAAGTGAAGAAGACATCAGCATCAATACAGAAGCTCCAAAACCCAGATAGATGGAATTTCCAACTACTCATGACTTGCCTTCCAAATTACCAGCTATAGGAAATTTTGACCTGGATTGTACCCCCCTCCCCCTCCCCCTCTCCCTCCCCTCCCCATCGCCACGTCCCTGGGAAAAAAGTCAAAGATATCGATTCGCTTTTGCTGGTGGTAATCACGTACCTTCTCGCGAGACTAGATTTGATACATGGACTTGGTCACACACCGTCGGTTAAACGAATGGACGTTCTTTCATCAATTTATTTTTACTATTTAGTCCTTTGTCTACCAGGAATAGCAGACGACAAGAGCTCGTTCTAATGAGGGATAGTAAGCTATGTTTTGGATGCAGAAATTGAAAAAAAACAAAATTTGACGGAGAGCGCATGCGCGAGGAATGAACGTGTTTTTCAACTGTGAAGAAAATCCTCGATAAAAATCTGTCCAAATCTACACAAGTTCAATACATCATACCTCAAAAACTGTATCCTTGACATTTTGGAACCTCAAAAACTGTATCCTTTACATTTTGGAACATTGAAACATATACATGGGCAATTTTTCTGTAATAATGTCATTTTTCAGACGGGTATTTGCTGAATTCTGACTCCCAATACACCACTTTGTAATGTAAACAAACTCCGCCATTTTACCATATCAACACCACGAACACAGAAACGAATGTCAAACGCCACCACCAACAAACTAAACAAGTACTTGACACCATCAGTAACAACAAAAATAAGAACACCAGTCGTTCTCACTACCAGTAAAGGGCGTTACCTTCAGGATGTCATCCTTCAGGATGTCATAACAGACCCAGTCGATCAGCAAATAATCTGGTGGGCAAAAAGGGGAGATAAAATAAACAACAGATATAAATGGCTACAAGAAAATATCAAAGAAAAGGTTAAAGAAATTGGAGACTGCTCGGTATACGTATGGCTAGGCACATGTGACTTAACAGAAATACGAAGTCGAACAACAAAATATGTCACCATCCGATCGCATGACCATCAATCGATAGATTACACCATTCGATACCTCAAAAAAAAAAAAATTCCTAAAAGAACATCACTGTAAAGTAACAATACTTGAAATTCCAGTGTATTCGACCAAAGCATGGAACCAAAAGAAACATCACTAAAAGCATAGAAATATTCAATGAATACCAAAAAGAACTAGAAGACCAAGTATACCAATTAAATGGCGAAATTAGGACACTAAACAGCAACCTTAATACACATTCACCACAATTTAGCAGAGACATCAGCATAAATCCAAAACATAAAAAAGGAAAGAAACAGAACAAATCATACGTATACGACCTATACAGAGATGGCATTCACCTAGATCGGTTGCTATCTAAAGTCTGGCTGAAGAAAATATCGGAGAGAATGAGAAGGGATTGTTGGATTTAATTGGTTGTGTGGCTTTTCCACGTGCCTGGCTAACTATCGGGAAGTGTGGCTTTTCCACGCTGACCGACTGTATCCAAGTGACTGGCTAGCAACCAGGAGGTGTGGCTGTTCCATGCTGACTGGAAGCTACCACCAACCATATCAAACATGTTCACCTTTGTACTATACACAGCATTTCTTCTCCTCTTCTTCAAGAACTCGTACTCACAACAAAGAAAATCATGACACTATCAACAATACACTACAGTACTGCTCAGCCCTAAATTATCATCATCGGGATACCGACCAATCTCATTGCCATGTAAATCGAACAAGAATAGAAACGTCATTCTACTTATGCTAATTATCTCAGGTGACATCGAACCAAACCATGGGCCTGCGAAAAAACAAGCGAGCATCTTTACACGTGGGTTGTGCGAACTACCAATGACATGGTCCAATCAGGGTGTATGCTGAGATTGCTGCAGCCTCTGGCACCACAAATCATGCATCGAACTCTGTTCTGCAGACTACGATCTGCTCCGGACGCCAAACGTATCATGTCTATGCTGCAAATGTAACAACGTCAACGTCAGCTCTTTTACTTTCCATCTCTACGAAATCTCATCTACAAACTACTATGAACCACTATCAGAAAATGAAATGTCACTCAACTCGATCAATTCAGAAAATCTATTCAGCCCCCTGAAATGCAGTAGCCCAAAATCCTACGCGGAAGCCAATCATCAAGAGATAAAGCTACCGGCCAAAACAACAAGAGCATCAACACATCTGGCGATCTAAGCTACCCATTTAAACTGAACAAACAAACCTACGGATATTAACAGTCAACTCTAGGGGCATTAAAGAGAAACCTGCAGAGTTCAAGCCCATGGTTACTTACGTAAAGCAGACATAGTATGCGGCTGTGAGTCATGGCTAAAAGGGTAAAAACCTGGGAAAGCAACAGAAAAAGACGCGATAAAACGCTGCGAAATCTTCCCAGACGGTTACAACATATATAGAAATGACAAAAATGGCGGTGGAGTCTTCATCATGGTAAAGAAAGAAATAACATCGACAGAAAACCCAGAATACGTAACATCTTGTGAAATTGACTGGGTGAAGATAAAACTTCAAAACAACAAAGACCTGGCCATTGGATCCTTCTACAGTACGTGGAGAGTGTGTTATCACTAAATCACCCGCAGAATGGAGATTTCACCCAAGCAGTAATTGCAAATTTGTTGCAAAGCATAACCGGTACAAGCAAAGTTTCAGCCAATGGACCCCCGGGTTAAACCCGGAGGTCCATTGGTTGCAACATTGCTCGTATTTTTTGTCGATATGTACAAAATTTGAAAGTTATAGCTTGAGTGATAACTCCACTCCGCGGGTGGTTTAGTTACAATCCACTCTCCACGTACTGTATGTGCACCACCGACGTGCAGAACGCCTTAGTACACAGCATCATCGTGCCCCATGTAGGCAACCAGGATAAAGTGCCTTGCCCAAGGGCACAATGCAGGTCATCCCATACGGGGATTGAACTCAGGACCTCTAGCATAGAAGTCCAACAGTCTACCACTGAGCCACTGCGCTCTCAGATGGACTAGAATAGACCGATCTAAATGATAAATTGAGGAAGCCCAACCAAACCATTGAAAAACTTGGAAAATCAATATCAATAGTCCAACAAAAAATAGAAACATAATACTAGCAGGAGACTTTAATTGTCCTGATATTAACTGGAACAGTTCACAACGGAAGCCACAAGCTCCAGACAGAGAAACCCAAAATGCATTGATAGACCTCACAGTAGAACACCATCTCACCCAAATCCATGAAGAACCCACAAGAGAAAATAACTTATTAGATCTACAGTTAAAACTAGAAGTCCTGTCACCAATAGTGCGCTTATCTAGGATTAATTGCGAGTTGGAATTGCGCGCAATTGCCATATCGAATGGCATCCAAAGCACGGCAGGTTCTCCTGGTTACTCATAGCAAACACATGCAATGTTTCTGCCAATGGACCTCCGGGTTACACGGAGGTCCATTGGTTGAAACATTGCTTGTGCACAGGCCATATGTACAGAATTTGATAGCTTTACTTGGGCCATAACGCGTACATTAACGCGCATACCAACGTGCCATTTGTGTGCATTTCATGACAGGACTTTTAGTTTTCACTGTAGTCGTGACAACAAACCCTTCACTTGTAAAAAACTCGATAAACATCCCAGGAATTTCAGATCATGCCATGGTGGTTACTGACATCGACACAAAACCGCACTACCAAAAGACACAGCCGAGAAAGTGTTACACCTATAGCAGAGCAAATTGGGAAGTGATCAGATCAGAAGCCCAACACCTTTCAGAAACAATCAAAGAAAAACGAGAAGGCGAAAATACACAAAAACTATGGGACATATTTAAATTTGGAATCCACGAAAACATGGAGAAGAACATCCCATCCAAAGTAATAAAATCCAACAACAAACTACCTTGGATGACATACCAACTTAAAAAAATGTTGAAGAGGAAGCAACGCCAATACAACAAGGCGAAGAAATCCGGAAAATGGCAAAATTACAAACATACCCAAAAAGAGTGTAAAAAACTCTTTAAACAAACAGAATGGAACTACATAAACAGAACAATAAAAGAAGGCCTGGAAAACAGAAATTCTAAACAATTCTGGAAATACATAAAATAAAAAAAAACAAGACAGCATCGGAGTCGCACCACTCAAGGATGGAAATCAACTTGTAAGTACAAGCAAAGAAAAAGCAGAAATACTTGTTCAACAATTCAAATCAGTATTTACCACCGACACCAACCCAATTAAACCAAAGACTCAAACGGTCCCTATCAACAACATATTAGACATCAAAATTGAAGAAAAGGGCATTAAAATACTACTAAAAGGTTTAAACATCAACAAAGCCTCAGGACCGGACAACATACCAAACCGCTTCTTAAAAGAATGTGCCGAAGAACTAGCACCAGGGCTAGCAACCATATTCCAACTGACACCGGAGACATTCCAACAGACTGGCTGAAGTTGAATATATCGTGTATATACAAAAAGGGTGACAAGCACAAAGCCGAAAACTATCGCCCAGTCTCCCTGACATCGGTCTGCTGCAAACTTCTGGAACACATCATCTCGTCGGCTGAGTACTAGAATGTTCTATGTCCCTTACGGGACATAGGACATTCTAGCACTCAGGCGACGATCTGCAGAAACCTTATGGCGCATCTGGAAAAGTACAAAATGTTAACATCACTGAACCATGGATTCAGATCTGGCAATTCATGTGAAACTCAACTGATCCTAACAATTGATGATCTTCTTAAATCATTCGATCCTGGGAAACAAGTAGATATGGCCATCCTCGATTTTTCAAAGGCTTTTGATACAGTCCCACACAGCAAACTCTTATACAAATTAGACCAATATGGAATCAAAGGGACAACGCACACCTGGCTAACACATTTTCTAACAAAAAGGAAAATGAAGGTAGTCCTAGACGGCGCAACCTCAGCAGAAGTAACGGTAGATTCAGGAGCACCACATGGCACCATTCTTGGCCACATCCTATTCCTGTGTCATATCAATGACCTACCAGAAGTAACAAGATCTCAAGTAAGATTATTTGCCGATGACTGCTTGCTCTACAGAGAGATAAAAACTATAATGACCACAGCATCCTCCAGAAAGATTTGGAAAACTTGGAAATTTGGGCAAAAGATTGGGGAATGAAATTTAAAGCAAAGAAATGCTTTATCTTAAGTATAAAGAAAAAAACATCAAAATTCCACACACTCGATGGCCTCATACTTGAAGAAGTCCAATCCATTCCATACCTGGGACTACAAATATCAGAAGATCTTCAGTGGCAAACTCACATTAAAAATACCACCAATAAGCGAGCTCAACACTTTGCTTCCTGAAGAGAAACCTAAAGCACTGCCCCATAGACTTCCGCAAACTAGCCTACATTTCGCTAGTAAGATCCACTCTGAAATACGGCTCAATTATCTGGGACCCATACCAAAAACAGGATATAAACAAAATAGAGAAAATACAGAGACAAGCAGTGCGCTACATAACCCAAAATTACAAAACCAGAGAAGGCTACATAAAATCATCAATGGAAGCCCTGAAATTAACACCATTGGAAGAAAGAAGACGACAAAATCGGCTGATCACCTTCTACAAAGTGGTTGATGGGTCAGTACCAGCACTGCCTCCTGATAAATTACTAAAATCAACAACAAACAAAAGATGAATAGTACCAACAACATTTAAAGACCATGAAATAAAGAACTAACAAACCAAACAAGAGTAAACCAAAAAACTTTCCAAGTCCCATATAGCCCAAGAACATTAGGTTTCACTAGGGAAAAAAATCGGAGAAAGCTGATTTTTTCAGGGAATGTCGAGTACATGTCACTGAACGATTAGACAAAAGTCCCCTAAAATCCCAGTTGAGCTGTTTTTTCTACAGCCTTTTTTCGAAAACGCGTTTGAAAAAAATGAAAAAAAATCGCACGAACTTTGTAACCTCGAATTGATCCAACTGTATTTTTTTTTGCGCGTATTTCGAGCTACATAATGTCTAATATACATTTACCTAGAGGAAAATGTGCATTCTGTGACAATTTCTGCGAAAAATTATTGAAAATTCACAAAAAAGTATCGGATTTACGCAAAAAATGACGATTTTCCTAACGGATTTGCCCAAAGGGTCGTAGTACAGAACGGGATGTTAGTTGGACAGACGATAAAAAATCCACCACCATTTTATCATTGCTTACAAAATAGACATTATGGAAGACCCCCTCTGCTTCTGGCCGAGTTCCCCTTTTGGCATAAAATTCGTCAGCATGAGAACTCAACTATTTTCGGGCTTGGGACCGAACAGACACGTCTGTGTCTGGCAGCATTAGATCAATAAATAATATTTACAGAATGTACAAAAATCAATAAATAATATTTACAGAATGTACAAATCAATCAACATGGATTAAGTTACATTGACTATTATCAACGCTATATACAGAAATGACATGACCTATATACATATTATTCATCGAACTCAGAAATTTCCGACAGGACAGTGTTTCTGTGGTTGTTACAAGAATCCGAACTGCAATTACACAAACCTGAGCAAGAGAGTCCTGCCTTCTTACACCCACACCTTTTTGTACAAGCACTCTTGCAACCACAACTGATCAGATTCAGTAGGTTATCGGGGGCACGTGGCTGCAGTCGGTACAAGAAATCCATTGTCTAGCGACCACCCCCAATCCGTCGGAGGAAGCGAAGTGCCCAGCCATTGTTGGACCTGGAGATAACATCTGTAGACATGTTGTTGTGCAGCATCGCTGCTTGGTGGGAGTGAGGCTAGGTCGATGGGTTTATTCAGTTTAGATTTTGCTACATAACGCTTGTAAGTGACATATCTATATTGGTCGAGAGAGGAAACAGTTTTACTCCCGTATAAGATCAGGAGAAGTTGTTCCCCGGCAGCGGCTACTGCACTTGGTGTACTGTCATCCGCCAAAATTGTGTTGACATACTGTTGTGAGTCGCTAGTAACATCGGAGACAATTGTACTGAATACTTTCTTCTTACCAACTCGAAAGAGTGCAGAAGTAGTGTCACAACCACTTATAGAATGTGCTACAAGGAGGTTGCTTCTATGGTCACCCATTTTGGTTGCTATTTCACTAACTGAAACTAGTAAGTTTGGGGTAATGGAATACATCATGTGAATATTACATCCCGGTTGAACTCGAGAGGTAAGAATGACTAACAAGTCTGTGTCTGTTCCTACAACGACAACATTGTTGTCATCTTGAGCGATGTCAAGTGCAGTTTCGGCTATCAGTACATCAGCATCAGCCTCGGCCTGCTTGGACTGAATATTGATAGCAGATAGCTCCTGCATTAGAAGATCGATCAGTTGGGTTTTGTTCTTGACATTTGCAAGGAAATCGGATTGGGGTGTGGTGGCTGGTAACTCGGGTGAGATATTGATATCAATGGAATACCTGTCTTTAGATCTACGGGCTTGTTCCATGCCCTTTGTCGACATTGTACAAGCATAACCATCAAAAACAACCACGACGTTCGCCCCAAAATGTCTCACTAGATAATTGGAATATGATGTACATATGTCCTTATATGACGACTGTTTAGGCCATACAACTGCCCTCAATAAAAATCCACCATCTACAACAAACAGAGAATGTTCTGGGATTTTAGTTTGCTCGGAACCGTATGTTTTGAGGATCTTACCGAGCGTGCTTTTCTGTGTCTTCCTCATTCCAGCAGAATCAAACAATGCTGGTGGTTTCGGGGCGAGTTCATATTTGAGATACTCTTCCATCTCTGCTTGTGACTGAATAACACATGTGATGCGGTTGAACAGAATTGTGGGGTCAATCACTACCTTACTTCCACGGACTTTGATGCTATTTGCCATCGATGCGAAAGACTTCACAGTGTCAACACGTCGTAGTTTGATGCTGTTGAACGTTTTGCTTACAACATTCGATACGCAACATTCACCAATTTTGCGAACTTGGTCACAGTTCACAGTTTCGTCGGCCACAAGCCCGGTCGCTATAGAGACTAATTGTAGTGGATCTCTATTCTGAAAGGGGGAATGCACTCTGAGCCAGTTCAATAATTTGGTGATATCATTGGCATCAGTCAATTGTGAACTTTGACGGAGATCCCGATGTTGTTCGCCATGACCAGTGTGAACATGAACAAAATTTTCGAGAGCATTACATATCGGAAGGCAAAGAGGTAGTCCATGTACCCATTTCGCAACAGTGCTATCGGTTATTCCCCTGCCACGTGTGAGACCACCAGGGAGCTTGAACATTCTCATTAAACACTGCTCTATGGTCTGATCAGAATATATCCCGTCCCAGAATTTATCTGAGCGCCTTATGGTAAAGTAACCTTTCTCAGTGAACAACTTCAAATCATCCTGTTGCATTATTTCTGTTAGCTCATTCATCTGCTGCAAATAGAGATGTGAACTTTTTGCGTATGCAAAATGACCACCTGCGTGAAATACTGGAATCATATTGCGAACACAATATGTGTGGAGTTCCCAGTCGCCTGTGCGCTCTGCTCTCAAGAACAACTGGAGAAGACCTATTTGCTCGTAGTATTGTACCCAAAGCTTTCCTGTGCGTCCTACGGACGCATTCTGGAGCAGTTCGTGTAATTTTGACAGTAGATGGTTGACACTTTCTTGATTGACAGCGTCAGCTGTTGTACTGTCACCTCTGGCAAGTCCACAGATTATTTCATTGACTTCTGTGCAGTCTATGTTATCTAGTGTTCGGCTTTCTTCAAACACAAGTTTTGTAATGGCAATTTGTGTTAGCAAATGGGCACGAACTGCTCTTGAATATGCATGACCACTGATCAAATGATGGATTGACCCACCAGCATAAACAGTCCCCCAAAGTTCATCCAAGCCGCTACCAGCCATGATCGAACCAATTGCCCCAAATTTGTTTATGAGTACACATCAAGGGCGTGCACACATTACATGCCAATGCATCTTGAGTGTAGGCGAACACCACATTATGTGATTTAATCGAACATGGAAATTGAAACAATGATGCTATAATACGGTATTTGAATGAGAAAAGTCCATGCCGTTTGAATTTTAGTTTAGGGGGTATGGTTAATATTTCACACGTTTCACCAGTTCATTATGGAATAAACGACTATTGTTATATATCATTATAAAGCCACTGCTTTTCTGCAATTTTTGATATATAATTTAACTCCCAAAGTAGTCGTAGATTTGATTTAAAGGACGTTGTGTACCGTTGTGTGTATGAAAACAATAATTTTTTTTTCGTAATTTTGTACATTTTCGTGAATATTTCACCATTGAGTGTGAGGATTGGTACAAAGTTGGCATTTTCTGTTGGGGATATGTATTCTCAATATAATTCAGCACGATATTTATGATTCTCACCCTACTAAGGCGAATAAGAATGAGAAATATGGAGCTGGGTCGAATTTTTTTTTTTTTTAAATTTTTTTCATCAAAAAAACGCTATAACTAAAAAAGCTCAACTCGGATTCGCGGGGACTTTTCACACTTTATCCGCAGTGTGTGTCCCGGAAACATATAAAAAAATCAGCTTTCTCCGATTTTTTTCCTTACTTTCTCATTTTTATGTGTAATGTGCCTGGACTAATATTGTAAAACGGTCATTTATAGAAATTCCTTCTTTCCCAAGACAACCACAGACTGGAACCAGCTGGAAGATAGTGTTGTCTCAGTACCAACATTGGAGCTGTTTAAGAAGGTCATCCAAAAGACACCATAAGCGCTCTTCTCAGCCCGTGGCATTAAAGCCTCAATAGGTTACTGCTACGTAAAAATACGGATACAGAACGACGTTTTTGGTGAATAGTGCTGGCCCATTTAGGCGATTTGACCGCTGGGCTTTTTAACAATTACTTCTCAAGGATAGAACGGCTGATTGTAGCAAAGCTGCGTTATCGTAACGTATTCCACGTCCACACAGTGATAGGTCGTCCAACACTACTTCCAGGGCTTATATTTTATCACAGTTTGGGAGACTCCACTTGAATTCCGCGAAAGTGGTTGCGCGAATCCATACCTGTTATGAGTGTCGCATGATCCCATCAGGCCACCATGGTTGAACCCTTGTTGTATATTGATAACACATGTTTGCCCAACACAAGCTTTTTTTTTTAGTTCACCTGGACTAAAATCCCATGTGAGCTTTTCTCATCACTTGGCGTCCGTCGTCGTCTATCGTCCGACGTTCGTCCTCCGTCGTCCGGCGTCCATAAAGTTTTCACATTTTCATCTTTTCTCTGTAACCGCTGAGCCGGTATGAACAAACTTGGCAGGAATGGTCTATGGGAGGTCCTCTACAAACGATCCTCATTTTGTTCCGTCGGATGAAAAACACGGCTTTCTTTGATTCTGGTTGGTGGATTTTCAAAAATCGTCTCCTCTGAAACTGCTGGGCCAAATGTTTTGAAACTTCACATAAATGATGACTGCGGCCCCCTCTACCAACGATCCTCATTTAATGTTGATTGGGTCGTCACAAACATGGCCGCAATTGCGGCTTATAGCCACTGTAGAAACCGTATGAGAAATCACATTTTCATTATCTTCTCTGGAACTACTGAGCTGACATGAACCAAACCTGGCAAGGATAGTCTATGGGAGGTCCTCTACAAACGATCCTCATTTTGATCCCATGGGTTTGAAAACATGGCCGCCAAAGGCATTCTTTGATTCTGATTGGTGGATTTTGAAAAATCTTCTCCTCTGAAACCACAGAGCCAAATGTTTTGAAACTTTGCATGGTTGATGACTGGGACCCCCTCTACCAACCGTCCTCACTTAATGTTGATCGGGTTGCAAACATGGCCACAATTGCGGTTTATAGTTACTATAAAAAAGCCTATGGAAAATCCCATTTTCATCTTCTGTCTGGAATTACTGAGCTGACGTGAACCAAAACTTGGCAGGAGTGGTCTATAGGAGGCCTTCCACAAATGATCCTCTTTTTGTTCCCGTTGATTGGAAAATATGGCCACCAGAGACATTCTATGATTCTGTTTGATGGATTCAAATGTTTCGAAACTTCACGTGATTGAGGACTGGGACACCTTCTACCAATGTTCCTCATGTAATGTTGATGTAATGTTGCAAACATGGCTACAATTGCAGCTCATAGTTACCATGGAAAGCCTATGGGAAATCACATTCTTATATGTTGTTCCAGGTGAGCGATTACAGGCTCGTTAGAGCCTCTAGTTAAGTTTTAACATATAAAATTGAATTTGATAATTTAAAAAAAAAAACAACTTTTTATCAATAAAACCCTTACATATATGGATGTTATTTTATTGACAAAGTTTCAGGATATTTCAAGTCATGTTAGCCTTGTATTGGTTAATTTGTTGGTGCTATGTTAGATAAAGGGTCGCACTGACTCAATTCTTTTAACGCGAATCTTCATGGATTCTCGCTGCTTCTTTACGTGAATCTTTGCGTGAATGAATTCTCGGATCCTCGTCTAAATATACAGTACATGGAGAGTGGATTGTAACTAAATCACCCACGGAGTGGAGTTATCACCCAAGCTATACCTTTCAAATTTTGTACATATCGACAAAAAACACAAGCAATGTTTCAGCCAATGGACCTCCGGGTTTAACCCGGAGGTCCATTGGCTGAAACTTTGCTGGTACTGGTTATGCTTTGCAACAAATTTGCAATTATTGTTTGGGTGGAATCTCCACTCTGCGGGTGATTTAGTGATAATACACTCTCCACGTACTGTAATGTTGAAATATAAGTCCTGACTTCGTTACATTTTAACACAGTCACAGTGCCTCAATGTTATTTTGTTTATTTTTGTCATTGTAGGTGTCTTGTTCAGGTTTGTCACCAGCAAATTCGGATGTCGAGTAAGCGTTATGTTAGGCGGCCTCTTTGCCTGCACGGGACTCAGTTTGAGTATGTTTGTGACGGAGCTATGGCAAATTTATCTAACATATGGCCTTCTTACAGGTAAAAAAAATAACTAGTATTTACTTATGTTTATGTAGGAAGTGTTGAAATAAATTTCCGAATACTCGTCTCTTGTTTTGACATGGATTATGCCAGTACCTATCTTTGATTATGCAATAGTAACTAACCTTGCTAGAGGTATTCATGGATTTGAATATCTCAAGAGCGTGCGGTGAGTGCCGAGCCGCGTACAGTTAAAACTAGTAGAAGTTCTGTCATGAAATGCGCACAAATAGCATGTCGATCTGCGCGTTAATCTAAGCGTTATGAACATAGTAAGTAAGGCTATCAAATTCTGTACATATGGCCTGTGCACAAGCAATATTTCAGCCAATGGACCTCCGGGTAACCCAGAGGTCCATTGGCAGAAACATTGCTGGTGTTTGCTATGAGTAACCAGGAGAACCTGATGTGCTTTGGATGCCTTTCGATATGGCACTTGCGCGCAATTCCTTCGCTCAATTAAGCCTAGATAAGCGCACAGTTCGTGACAGGACTTCTAGTTTTAACTGTAGCAGCGTGGTGTTACAGTAGACTGGCAGGTTGTTCAAACCATGCATACCAACACAGTAAACTGGCAGGTTGTTCACATCATGAATACCAACAGCTAGGTTGCTAACTGACTTACACCTTGTTTTCTGAAAAATACACGGGCTCGGGTATACTCGATGGACGAGAAGTATTGAAGTGACGCCACTTGAACACTCGGTCTATTGTTTCGTCAGGTGTTTCAAGTTGGTTGCCTACCCAGAAAAGACAAAAGAGCTGGGGTATAATGAAAAACTCTTTCCAGGGAGCTTCTCAGGAACTTTTATCATGGATCACATTATCGGTGTCAATCCACAACACTTTATTTTTACTGTCAGCAGAATGCGTTTTTGCTTCAGAAACATAGCTCATGATCCACCATTGCAACGAGCTCGTTGAGTTGCTTCCAATGAGGGTCAAAACGCAGCTATGTTTTAGGGCATATATATATATTTTTTCTTTTACCAGAATTCTCTTTTTCAACTCACCTGACAGAAAGTCAGGATGAGCTATAGTGATCACTCACCGTCTGCCGATCGTCGTCTGTTTTTCATGAACATGGTGTTTGCACCTGCCCATCCTAAACCGCGGAACCAATTTTAGTTCAATTTGAGGTGAATGCTTGTTTTGGCATCGCATTTTTTTTTAATCAACTTGCCCAGCCCCTTAGGGAGAGGGTGGGGGAAAATCCTCCAATTTTTTTTTATAAAATTTTCTCATGAACCATTGGGTACAACGACTTGATATTTGGTATGTACAGTTAAAACCAGAAGTCCTGTCACGAATAGTGCGCTTATCTAGGCTTAATTGCGCGTTGGAATTGCGCACAATTGCCATATCGAATGGCATCCAAAGCACGGCAGGTTCTCCTGGTTACTCATAGCAAACACATGCAATGTTTCTGCCAATGGACCTCCTGGTTACCCGGAGGTCCATTGGCTGAAACATTGCTTGTGCACAGGCCATATTTACAGAATTTGATAGCTTTACTTGGGCCATAACGCGTACATTACTGGGCACATCAACGTGCTATTTGTGCGCATTTCATGACAGGACTTCTAGTTTTAACTTTAGCTTTCTTTTGAGGTTTAGAATCAAATTTGTTCAAATGAAGTTCGTGGAGCAATATTTGCCTTTCTAATGGAAGGGGCAAGATTTTTGGCCCCACTCAAAATTACTATATTCTGAACCAATGGCCCGATTTGAACTAAATTTGGTATGTGGTATTATTGAGTCATAAGTACTTCACTCATGCAAAAAACATTTTCCCATGTCCCCATGGGACCCCCAGGAGCTAAAAGAAGAAATATTTTCAAATGCCCATATTTCCCAAACCACATGGAACAGAGAGCTGTTATTTGGCACGAAGCATCCTAAGGACAAGTAGAATTGAGTGGTAAAACAAAATTGCCATCGGTTGTCTCAGGGTGTTCTGTAGGGGGGGGGGGGGGGAGGGGGCATCGAAAAAATGCTGAGTGACCTGAGTCAGCATATTTGCCAAAATTTTTGAAAAAAATTTCTTCTCCAGAACCACTGATCAGAATCATATGATATTTGGTATACAATATCCATTGGAGAAAGGGTGGTGCTTTGCAGATCCAACTTGTTCAAATTAAGCCCGCGGTTCATATTTGGGCTCAATACAGCAATATGGAGAATAAGTTTTAAAAATCTTCTTCTTCAGATTCACCAGTCAGAATCCTTTCATATCTGGTATACAACATCTCTAGGGGGATCAAATTCAAGTGTGTTCAAATCGAGTGGTTGGATTAATATTTGAGTTCCCTATGGGGCCCGAACTTCAACTAGGTGCAATATGAGGGAATTTCTTTAAAAATCTTCTTCAGTCTCACAAGTCAGAATCCTTTCTTCGTATTTGGTATATAGCACATCTGTTTGTGTGTGTGTGTGTATGTGTGTGTGGGTGTGGGGGAGGGGGGAGGGTCAGATTCAAATTTGTTCAGATTGGGTCGCTGGGTTAAAATTTGGGCTCTTTATTGAAGCCCAAAGTTCAGCTTTGTGCAATATGAGAAAATTTCTTTAAAAATCTTCTTCTGCAGATCCACAAGTTAGAATCCTTTCATATTTGGTGTCTCTAGGGGTATCAGATTCAAGATTGTTCTAATCGAGTCACTGGCTTACAGTTAAAACTGGACGTCCTGTCACGAATAGTGTGCTTATCTAGGCTTAATTGCGCATTGGAATTGCGCGCAATTGCCATATCGAATGGCATCCAAAGCACGGCAGGTTCTCCTGGTTACTCATAGTAAACACATGCAATGTTTATGCAATGTTTCTGCCAATGGACCTCCAGGTTACCCGGAGGTCCATTGGCTGAAACATTGCTTGTGCACAGGCGATATGTACAGAATTTGATAGCTTTACTTGGGCCATAACGCGCACATTAACGCGCATACCAACGTGCTATTTGTGCGCATTTCATGACAAGACTTCCAGTTTTAACTGTATTTGGTATACAGCACATCTATTTGTGTGTGTGTGGGGGGAGGGGGGGGGGGGGTCAGATTCAAATTTGTTCAGATTGGGTCGCTGGGTTAAAATTTGGGCTCTTTATTGAAGCCCAAAGTGTACCTTTGTGCAGTATGAGAAAATTTCTTTAAAAATCTTCTTCTGCAGATCAGAATCCTTTCATATTTGGTGTGAAACATCTCTAGGGGTGTCAGATTCAAGTTTGTTCTAATCGAGTCCCTGGCTTAATATGTGGGCTCTCTATGGGAGCCCAAAGTTTAACTTAGTGCATTATTATTATTATTTCAAAAACTACATGAATATTGTTTTTTGGTATGCAGCTTCCATAGGTCCAGTGGAATCAGATGGACCAAACAAATTGCTATCGGTTTTGTCATGGGGTTCCATATGGGGATGCCCATTTGAACACTGTTGGCAATGGGAAAATGCTAAGTCATCATCTTTCCCTGTACTCCATCAACTAATTTGAAACTTCTCTTCTTTAAAACCACTGGGCCAAATTCATTCATTTATGACACAGACCATCTTTGGGGTATACGGTAATACCCTTTCTACTTTGTTCAAATGAAGCTGCAGCCTTCCTCGGACTGGTGGAGTTTACTCTTCTGATTCTTTTCTCAAAAAATTACTATGCCTCTTGGGGTGGGGTTAATGGTCCATAAGCTTAAAATGCTTTAAAAATCCTCTTCTCCTAAGCTACTAACAATAATGCTTAGATTTCTGGTATGGAACTTACTTCAATGATGCAGATTCACTTTTTATCAAAGGAACTCAGTAGGTCAAATTTGGGCTCCACACCAAATTTCAATTTCCAGAACCAATGGGTATTTGTCATGTAGTATATAACTGTTCATAAGTAAATGATTTATGCCCCCGAATTTTTTTATATTTTTTTTTGTGGGGGGGGGGGGGGGGGGGCGGAGTAAAGTGAACCACGGGAGTTAAAAACAAGTAAAAAAATTCGTTTAGACACGTTTGTAATACTTCACAGAACAGAGCATTGTTTTTGCCTAGGAAGCTTTCCAAGGATCAGCAAAAATGAATGGACTTACAAATTGCCTTTGCTTGTGTCATAGCAAGTCAACAAATTTATCTTGCTGCCGATTACGTATTGACACACTCATCTCTTTTGACAACTTGAACCAGGTGAGCGTTTTAGGCTCACTTGAGCCTCTGGTTTTTAATTTTCTGAGTGCAGCAGAATCAAGAAAGAACGCTGGTTATATTTCAAAGTGTACAGCGGAGTTCGAATTTACGCTAAGAGAGTTTCTTTCCTTCGTCACTAACTGCCTAGTGACACTAAACTAAAACGTAGTGGTTCAGTATATAGTTTTTGCCAGATAGTTAGTGCCAAGGGAAATTCTCTCTGTGTAGGTTTGAACCCCCATTTCATAGGTTTTATTTTATTTCAAAGGAAGGTGATGAAATATTATCCCACAATGCTCACACTGTTGATGAAATAAATATGAAAAAGCCATGGACCACCCAACAAGTATCAAAAAGCAGTTTTTAAGTTTTTACTAGTTTTGTATGGGAGAAAAGTCATATTTACAAATCAGTATGGTAAATACACAGAACGACTCACGCGTGTGAATGAGTTAATGGATATGGCATGAGTGCCAGCGCGGAATTATCCTTCCGGGATGGCACGAGTGTCATATCGATTAACCCATTCACACGCGTGTGTCGTTCTGTGTTTATTACACACCTTCACGTCTATGAAAGCAGTTTTTAGAAAGACACTCAGCAATTCATTTGACACCTCGTCCCCTGAGTTCCAATGTGTTCTATGTGCCAGTAGGCACATAGAACACATTGGAACTCAGTGGACAAACTATACAAAAAATAATCCACATTTTTATTGCCAACCAAATTTGCGAGGGGTAGCGTGTTACTCTTTTTAGCTATCGCTAGCTATTCAAATTGTAATTGCGGTTCCCGATTTGTAGAAAATTCCAGTGAAAATTCGCTTCTATTTAAAAATAGTCTGTCAACTATTTCCGTTCCACACACATGTGCGGAACAGATTTTCCTTTTCCACGTGATTTAGTATTGCTGTAGATGGGGATTACATAGAACAGGCATGTAATAAAAAATGAGGAAGGCTGCCTTAACACATTTTTTTTCACTCATGAATACAATGTCTGTATTTTATTGAATTATCCGCACCATCGATTGAACTAGCTTTTTATGGTCACCCTAGAGCTCGACCGTACCCAAGAGTACCACCCAGCCTTTGAGTGAACATACATCTCTCAATCTCCCAGTGTTTTGGGGTAGATTCGTAATCTGGGGGTGTCTGTGACTTGATAATTAAAAAGATAACATGAATATGATTTAATGAAAAATAAGACAAGATTTACTCAATACCAGCAACAACAATGGTCCATGAAAATAGAATTGTGCGCAACACACATCGCAATGAATTTAACCCCCGTCCGAATGTTCAAATTCTCTTCGATGCCCCAGGCGTTCTCTTGTCGATGTATCTCGTCGTCGCGCCACTCCACAACATATTGTCTACTTGCTCCTTCCAAACATCCTGTCCGTAGCAGCATTCACTTTTAAAGCTATTTGTCCCCTCCTTCACTAGCAGCCACTGTCTGTCAATTCCTGTGGTGCGTCTTTTGCTCACTATAACACTACATTGTCACCTTATCGTGCACCTTCGGATGCACTTCCGAGTCTCGTACTGAATCAACCACTCTCCGGCAACCGTTTAAACGTATAATGTTCATGTATGAGATTTGCCTGTCTTCCACTCAACCCACTTAAATGCCAAACAGAAACTCCCAAAAGACGGTAGAGTAGTCCATCTTTGAAGGACGTAATAATTATTAATTGTTTTCTTTAACACTTTACCCATCGTAACTGCCAAAACCGGCCAGCGCTGTTCTCAAAAATCGCTAATTAATTTTCATTATTTTTTTTTTCATTTTTTGTCTCAGAAGAATAGGTTATGACCCCTCATTGGAACGAGCTCGACGAGCTCGTTCCAAAGAGGGGTCATAACCTATGTTTTTGAGACAAAAAATGAAAAAATAATGAAAATGAATTGGCGATTTTTGTGAATAGCGCTGGCCGGTTTTGACCGTTATGTTGGGTAAATGGTTAAGGGTAATTGGGAAAACATATATTTAATACGTACATAGCAGCTTCTTTTTTGGAAAGGAGAGAAATTATGTTAAAGTAGAAAATCTCAATTGGTCTAAGGTGAATTGGTCTTTTGGGAATTGACCTAGTGGGAGATGGTCTAATGGGAATTGGTCTAATGGGAATGAACCTTTTAATCGTGGCTGGTAGAAATGTTCGTTGGTCTAACCTTTTCTCCTAGGATGCTTTCCACGGACTCCGCGGTGTTTGCTTCCAGGATGGTGTCCCGGTTGGAAAAGGCAGGAAGAGCAAGAGCGGGTTTGGCGATTTGTGCGATGTCCGACTCAACTTCCTGCTCCACAAACAGGCCTTCTTCCTCCATCTCCTCTTCCGAGGAAGAGTGTGATGGGCTGGAGATTGGACTGTTACCTGGCGAACCCTTCCACCGGAGTGGAAGGAATCTGGCTGAACGTGGAACGACCAGGGGTATCAGGCATTGAGCTTTCAACGCCATGGTTAGCCTCCCTCTCTTCCTTTTCCGCCCTTTTCTTTTTTCATGAACTCCGTCAGTCGGCGGCCATCGCATCGTCTGGCGGAAGGTCCCTTCTTTCTCTTACTTTTCTTCTTGATCTCTGCGGTTTCTGTCTTCTTGGCATCATCTAGCAACTCCGTGCCACTTGGAGGGTGACCAGTGCGGGGGGGGGGGGGGGGGAATCCCCTCACGAAAGGTGCTACACCTCTCCAAGGACGTCGGTTCGGTTTTCTTTCTCAAAATCCACAGGCAGGTGAAGTTTACCCTTGAGCACCTGGATACTCCAGGTGGTAGCAAGGATAGCTTTCACTCTGACCAGTGTTTCTTGGATTACAATTGGGAGTTCCATTGTCAAGACGTTAGCACCTCGGAGTCCAAGGTGCGAATGATGAAATAATGCAGTCTCAGATGAAATGGTTTCGCGCGCCGAAGGCGCGCATGGACGCTATGGGGCAAGCCCCTTTCGACCCTCTGTGACTCGTTCCAATGAGGGTTCATAAACTATGTTTTTAGGAAGCAAAAAAATGAAATTTTTTAGTTGTACGAGGATGTTTTTTCCAAGTGCGGTCTGCAACTCAAGTTAGGTGATGGGTTAAAAAAGTCATACTAAGTGGCTAATTTGTGCGTATGTGTGTCATATGATAAATAGAATTTGAAATGAGTGTTTTTCTCATATAATATTTATGAAACTCGTCCGAATTTTCTGTTTGCGCTCGCCAGAGGCTCGCCAAAACGGAAAATTCTTAGACTCGTTTCATAAATATTATATGAGAAAAACACTAATTCCATATCCTCTATGTATATTTCCAAATTTTCAGTTTCCGATGATTTTAAACATGTTCAACCTTCAACTTTGATGATTTAATATAGATTTCTTGTGTGTGCAACTCCTTCATGAATGAGCAAATTTTGATTTCAACAGTTTTTTTATGAAACTTCTCAAGCATAATCTCTAATAAGTGGACTCGACCATATTCAGCCTTTTTTTAAAAATCTGCACTGATTTTAACCAGGTTAACCCCTCTTGGTGACTGTTGAGTCTTCATGCACATTCAGATTTCCAGGGGCAAATGCTATAGAACTTTTACTGTTGTATTTTCTAGAATTGTATTTTTCTGGTTATGACATTAAATTGGTTGAAATGAACCATTAGCATTTTCAAAGATGTGGCAGTTTGCCAGTTGGCAAATTGCCATATCTTTTAAAATGCTAATGATTCGTTTTAATCAGTTATATTAATATGCAGAAAATACAATTGTAAACGTTTTATAGTATTGGCTCCAGGTTGCATAAACAGCTGGGAACTTTTGAATAATCATACAATTTGATGAGTACAAGTGATTTATGCATTGGGGATTTCCCATCTCTCTCTCTCTCTCTCTCTTTCTCTCTCTCTCTCTCTCTCTCTCTCTCTCTCTCTCTCTCTCTCTCTCTCTCTCTCTCTCTCCACACCCAGCACCTTTCTTTGACATTCAGCAGAAATAGGCACCATATCTGTTACACTTGATTTGATGAAGATTTCTATATAAGTTTTTCGGGTAAAAATTATTCTTCATAAATTAATCGATTTTAATGAAAATTTGTCCCCATGATGACTTGTAAGTGGACGTGTGCATATATTAAAGTTACCAGGTTGCAACAAATCTGACCAATTTATCGCCTGTTAAACTTGGATATAATTTGAATTGTTCCATGGAATCTTTGATCCCGCAACTCTTCCCGTGTTTCTGAACTGATTTTGATGCTCCACACTCAGGTGTGCATTCTGGAAAGTCGAAGTTTGGGTATTAATCACCTAACATGATAATTCTGGATGGGATGACCGGCGTGGTAATGTTTGATCCACCTGGGGGGGGGGGGGGGGGGGCACGGTTTTGCCTTGTGCACTACGGCGTACTTCACGTCAGTGCTGTGCTTGTCTTCGACCAATGCTAACCCTACTAATGCGAAGTTAGTACCTTGGGAGTCACACTTGCTCTGGTGGTTCTCTCGGGTACTCTGGCTTCCTCCATCCGAAAAAACTGCCCGAGACAAGGTAACCCTGGCTGTCGTAGGAGTCATTGAAACGCAATGATAGTAATAAAATAATAACAACAATAATAATAATAATGCTTGATCATCAGTTCTACGAGAATCGTAGTTATATTCTGTGCTACAAAACAAAAATTCACACTGACTGCACAAAACCACGGGATAACATTGTGCATTCTTAGTCCATTAATTGCAGGCACGACATTTAACTCCAGTTGCGTGTCATATTTTACGTGACTCCGAGGTGGGTAGACGGAAAAATCGATAATTCTTGAAAAGATTTCCTAGACTATCTCTAAAATAAAGAACTATATACGAAAGACCGCAGGGACAAACCGTTACCATAACAACAGCGAGATTTTTTTAACCTTTTTAACTGTTAGAGTGCTAAGTTATTTTTGGTCATCAGGATTTGTTCACGTGTCTTTGCCTTGTTACAATTTATGGGAGAGTGCCACCGGACACACCGAGAGACACGCAAACAGGCATTGTAACAAGGCAAACGCATGAAGACTAATTAATTTCGCTTCTAAGATAATGTGAAGCACATCCACAGAATATGACACCTTCAGGCTGGGGTACCTGCTCTTCATATTAAAGCCCTGATAGTGGCTTCTAGCACTCTACCAGTTAATTACTTGTTCTGAAATTGAACCACCGTAAACTAAATTACCGATTGCAAATGGAACAGATCTGTTTTGGATTAGCAGTGTAGATTCGTCTAATTTAATGCTACACCCAGGGGCGTAAATCCTGATATAGCCCCCCCCCCCCCACCACCACCACCAGGGGGCATCGCGATAATGGCCGCTTAGGGATGTAAATGTGATTTGTGTCTACTGTGATGGCTCGAGTTCCCTCTGATAAAATATTACAGCTTCATTATCAAAGCATGCCTTCGTCAAAGGCATGCCTTGATGACGAAGTTGGAATATTAATTACTCGAGTTAAAAAGTTAGTTAAAAAGCTCGAGAGTCAAGAATTCTTTGAAATTTATTTTGGATAAATCAAATATATATGTACCAGCCAGTGGCGGTGCCAGAGTTACAAAAGTGAGGGGGTACAGTTGGGGATTGTGCAGTGCCGTGCTGGGGTGGGTTTCGGGTGGGGGGGGGGGGGGGTCCTCTCCCTAAGTTGAGAAAAGTTTTAACTGTTTTGCAACAAAATCATGCGAATGTGGATATCATTGGAACCGGCT